>CAEGAE010015994.1:0-19578 GCA_903067095.1 Girardinus metallicus
TTGGTGTGGGGGGGGGGGCGGGCGGCGGCGGGGGGGGGGGTGGGGGGGCGGGGGGGGGGGTGGTGGCGGGCGCGGGGGGGGGGGGGGGGGGGGGGGGGGGGGGGCTGTAGAAGTCCACTGCTCAGGTGGAAGAAAAACCTATTTTTGAATTACATAAACTTATTGTAAGGTTTTTCACTAAATACTAGTGCAATATATTTAAATTTGAATATGACAAAATGTGAAAAAGTCTTTGGTTAGTAATACTTTCAAGGCATTGGCTTTCAAGGAAGCTTTTTAAACTGCGTAAGGGGATAAATGAGGCTAAACATGTTTGGTTTTTTTACAATTCAGATGTCTGACCCTGGAAGGTATCTTCAGTGTGTGCGAACCCTCAGGGACTATGCCGGCAAAGGATGCTGGGAAGCACAGGTGATCAAAGGCCTTTAAATACATCATGGTTTATTATGTCACTGTGGGTTTTGTTTTCCCTTAGCACCTCAAAAGTTTCCTTTGACACCATTCAAGTTCTCTTTTTGTTTTGGTTCCTCCATTTTGAAAATTCTTGTTGAAACATTTATCCATACTGTGTCAAAGAGGGCCTGACAGATGCTGACAGGACTTAGTTTTTTTTCCCCCCTTGTCATCCTAATGAATCACAATAATATGACTCATCTAAATCACTCTCATTATGTCAGTAAACTCCAGCCAGATTGTCATCATGGTGCGGCACAGTTCAACAAGCTGTCAAGATCTCTACAGCTATTCTGAAAAACGTTTTAACATTTGGTCTCCTTTTTTTCCCTCAGTTGTCTCTGGCTAAAGTGTGCAGCAGTGGGAATCCATTGGGTTTGGAGTCCAAGGCCTGCTCGGAGATTGTGGCACAGATCTTTAATCCCTCCAACTCGGTGCATCAACACAGCACTCGGGGTATCCTCAGACAAGGCATCAAGGACACTATGAGGTACGAAGAGACAAGAATTTCACTGGACCTCGTATAATGGAGATTAAAATTCTTGTTTACATTTTCGTCAATAGCAGATTCTCAATGGTACCTGTACAATTTGCCAAAAATGCGCACAACTATTAAAAGATTTGTCATGTTTTTTTAGTCACATTATAACCGCCAACTTTAGTGTGTTTTCTGGATTTTATGTGATGGAACAACACTAAGCAGTGCATAATTATGAAGTCTCATCTAAAAGTATGACACTAGTGATACAAAGACTGAATTCTTGCCCATTTCCCTGGACATAATACCTCAACCTCTCTGATTGGATGGAGGCCTTCAGTGAATAATAGTTTAAGTCTGGCCATAGATTCATGACTTTCTTTAGGTCAGGGCTTTGATTAGGCCATTTTAACACATGAATAGCACATTCTATCTCTGCAGTTCGTCCAGAGACATTATGTGCATCTTGTTGGTTATTTTAGGGGATGTTGTGTCATATAGGGGGACAGGAGTGAAGGGGACGCACTACTTTGTGGTGATCTATAGCACTAAATCATAGCAAAATACAGTGAAATTTGTGGTTGACAAAATGTGGTAATTGAAGGAACGCAAATAAGTTTGTAAGACTTTATAGTGTTTATGTTCTTTCTATAAAGCTGAAATAAAAAAAAGAATAGATTTGTCATGAAATGGAGAATAAGAAATAATTACTTCCTTGTTTTCCTGCGGCTGCAGGTACATTCTGGTGGACTGGCTCGTGGAGGTGGCCACTATGAAGGATTTCTCCAGCCAGACGCTGCATGTGACTGTGGGTTGCGTTGACCGATACCTGGCTCTGCGTTCTGTCCCAAAGGCCCGCCTTCAGCTGTTAGGAATTGCCTGCATGGTGGTTTGTACACGGTGAGAGCCTTCACACTTCATAGTGTTTTCTTGTGTGTTTTTTTTTCTCCAAAATACAAGGGACATTGTAATTTGGCTCATAATCCTGCCAAACTGAAATTGTTGATATTTATTTATTTTTAGATATATTAGCAAAGAAATCCTGACTATACGCGAGGCCGTTTGGCTGACAGACAACACCTACAAATATGAAGACCTGGTGCGAATGATGGGGGAGGTTGTGTCTGTGCTGGAGGGAAAGATAAGGGTGAGTTTTGCTGACTAACTGCTGCTGTTCTTTAGTTTTGTATTCTATTGTAGAGGTAGAATTAAATGTCCTTCTCTCCCCATCAGAGCCCCACGCTGCTGGACTACGGGGAGGTGCTGCTGTTCCTGCTCCCACTGGAGAGGCGCTCCTCTCACCTCTTCAGCTATGTCTGCGAGCTGTCGCTGCTCTACTCTGCTCTCGCCACGCCGCCTCCCGCCAAGCTGGCCTGCTCTGCACTGCTCCTCACAAGGGCACTGCATCACTATGGTAATAACACCCCTCTTTAACGCAAGCATTTAATGCAAGAGTGAAGTTTGTGCTTAACTTGACTTGCCTGCTGCTCTGCAGGTCCCGTCTGGCCCGCCCTGCTGAAAGACTACACAGGCTTTACCGAGCAGGACCTTGTTCCTCTCGCTGTGCTGCTCTATGTTAAGTGGTGAGTGCATCGGTATGTGTGTGTGTTTTGATTGGATTAGCCGATCCAATCAAGTTTTGTCAAAAACTTGATTGGATTGGCTAATCCAATCAAGTTTTGTCAAAAACTTAGCAAGCAAACTCAGGAGGATTAAAGCCAATTCTTGTTGCAAAGGTTGAGAAATGAATTACATTGAGATGATTACATTTAAAAATATATTGTATCTATATCTTTATCACTATGCCTCTTGATTTTAGCATTCTGTCTATTAGTATTTTATTTTTTAACCAACCAACTTGCTCACTCACTTTCAAAAACAATTTTACCTTTCTTTTTCTTTTTTTTTTTAAATGACTTACCTGAATATAGGTAGAATTTTCTGATTTGTGGATCCAACCTCCACAGCAGTTTTGTAGTTTATATTTTCTACTACATTGTTAAATGTCCAGAATGTTACAAAAATTGTAAAAAAAAAAAAAATCTGTAGATTTAAGTCTGGAAACTTTAACAGTTGGAAACAAACACAGAAGAAACCTGGGTATGTGCCTGCTGATGAGGTGGCTAAAAGAAAACTTAAAACGGACAAAAAGTGATTGTTTTTAAAATATTTCTGGTTGTGAAAAACAGATGGTCATGATTTGTGAAACTATTGAAGCGCAATGATAAAAGTGCAGCTTGCAATCTGTGAGCTACTTGTTGTCACACTGTGTTGTTAACTTCTACGGCTGTGTAATTTTATCAGTTCTATGATATTTATCGATATTTTTTTCCCTCAAAGTATGTATTTGTCATCCGCGAGTATCATTAAATTAAATCCTGCTTTGAGTTTTATGTCAAATCCACATGATTTAAATGACAGCTATAACACATGACATTTTTTTACCCAGTTGCACATGTACATTAAAAATGACATGTAATGAAACAACTAGTTACAATTAATTAAATAATGAAATAGATAAATCACATTATCTACTATAAATGAATAAGACAAAAACGGTTCCCTTTCTGCATAACTCAATACACAAAGCCACACAATTAACATTTAAGCAAAGCAAATGTATAACAAAAACATTTATTACACCAGAATTACACTATCACTTCAATTAATTCGATACAAGTCTATGGAACAGTCACAAAATGTCACCAAAATCACTCTGTCCCTCTAAAATCTTAAAAATGTATTGAGTCACATCAAATCATATTGTTTGCTGAATATTATGATATTGTATCGTGAGCAGAATAGCACTTATCGTATTGTATCGCGAGATTACTGTATCGCTAAAGCCCTATTAACTATTCAAAGCAGATAGCCTGAGATGCTATAGCTCACAATGTGGTGGGGACATCGCAAAGAAAACAAAAAAGAAATACATGGAATTATTGGAAATGTCATCGCCATAGAGATGTTCAGGAACTTTATTATAATTTTGCTGATGTCATCGCAAAATTAATATTTATTTTAACAGCAGGACTAATTGTTGCTTTTCTGTTTCAAATAGCCAAATTAGGAAGTGTTATCGTCTGGTCAGAAATTCACACTGGACCGTCTTTTGATCCACTGATTTTTCTCAGTCTTTTTTTGTTTGCTCTATATATTAGACCTGACCTCTATAGACGCATCTCCGTGTAAATGTATGATGAGTTTCTGGCTTTATAGTTTAAAAATCCTGCAACATTTGAACCAATACTATGAAAATTTAAGTCTGTAAATTTTTAAGAAAATCGTGTAGGAAGCCTGTTACTGAATAACCGAGGACAATATAATGTAATATATTGTAATTACTAAGTGCTGTGCCATGGAATGGCACTGATGCCTATAAATGTGCAATGGTTCTTACTGTTTTTGAAGATGCACTTTATATGTTTAGAGTATAAAAATAATTAATCCTAAAGATATGATATTGAGAACTGTTGCTATCCTTTGCCATGACATATATAAAAACAGTTTAGTTCTATTTTATTTCACTGAGCTAATTTCCATTAAGTGACTATTTGCCACCTTTTACTGTAATGGTGGTGTTAATATTGGCAAAGAAAAAAAAACAAGCCTTTTTTTTTTTTTTTTTTCTTAAGTGTCTTTACTGATTGCAAAACAGTGTGAAAGAAACCCACATTCTAAACTGGAAACATCTCTTAAAAACACTGCGGCCCACTTTCTGTTTCATTGCTGTCCCATGACTCATACATGACCATCACTTAGCTGTTTTCCTTCTCCATGAACAAAGTTAACAGGAATTGATTAGTCGTGAGTCTGGCTGTTCTCAGCTTGCCCACGTTGATTAGAGAAATAGGATGTCAAACATATCTGCGTAGAGGGGAAATGGATGCCCATTTTGCCTTTAAAGCAAACATGAAGCACAGAGCTACAGTGTCATAAAGATGGTGGGAGGCATCGCTGGTTGAGAAACGTGCCTCAGTGTGAGTCACTTTGATAGGTGTGCGGCCTATCTATGGCCCAATCCTCATATTTGTCCTGAAGAGTTGATTATACTGTTGAAGCAAGCAAAGTGCTCTCAGCTTAGTTATTTTTTTTCCTCTTTCTGTTTTTTTCCCTTGCTCCCATCTGTCCTCAGTTTCAGTCAAGATGTGCCCAAAGACTACAGGCACGTGTCTCTGACTGGAGTCAAGCAGCGCTTTGAAGATGAGGCCTATCAGCAGATCAGCAAGGAGAAGGTACCCAATTATAATTTTTTCTCTATTAGTTTTCTAAACCTGAATGGTTATTGATTTCTGAATTATTCTCTTCCACAAGGTTATGGATTTTAAAGAGCTCTGCCTGATCTTGGAGATCCCTGAAGTTGTGCCTCAGATGGAGCCCCCTAGTCCAACTAGTGGTCAACCAGCTGACATCCACACCTTCCTGGCTTCTCCATCGAACACTAGCAAGAGGTAAGGCAGAGTCCAAACCGGCAAATTTTGGCTTTGAGCTTGCCAATGAGGACAAAATGTACTGTTCCTACAGTCTTAAGATCTGCAAAGGATCTTAATGTCTGGAAAATAAATACTGGAAGATTGATTTATTTTCAAATGATGGTCTTTATTTTTGCATTGGGCACATCCCAACTTACAGTTTTGCCTAACTCTTCAGTCATTTTGTTGTTTAGATGACAGATAACACTCAGATGAATTCACACTAATTGAAAAAAAGTTAATTGACAGAAGGAAAAAAGGATTTTGGATTCCCAAACATTTTTTTTCTCATATTTTTCACATTTTTTTTTCTACCTAAAATAATGGTCAAATTTTGCCAATAAAGAGATGATTTTTATTTATTTATTTTAAATCACATTTAGCAAAAAATGACTTGGGCCATTATATTAGGAAGATGCCGATATGTCGAGCTAAAGAATCTCAAGCCGCTGTCGTCACACCATCATGAATTGCTTGGCGGGTTTATATGACGGGGGTTAATATTCAACAAAGGTTATTTCAGTACAGACATTAAAATATAGGTATTAATAGAAAAAAAACATTACAACATCTCTTCACCACTCTGGGTGAGCAGAGGAACTGTATTTTTTCCCTGGAACATACAGTTTATAAAATGACTAGAAATCTTTTGAAGATGTGTAATTTCTTTTGAAATTACACATCTTCCTTTCAAAGTTCATCTGGAAAACCATATGTAATGTTTAAAAAGCTACAGTATATGACCATTGAAGAATCTGTTATTTGTGCAGTGAGAAACTACATCTTCTGTCATGAGCCATCAACTCGCCAGTAGAAAAATGACCACTGTTCCTGCGCCACTTTTCTTGCTCACTTAGTAGTTCTTGTGGGCCCCGTGCCGTGACAAGCAGCCTTGGTGAACTGTCCAGACGGTGTTTTTCTTTGTGCCATCTGCGAGAAGCTCCTGTGACTCACTGTAACCCCTCCACTCGTCCACTGTCTGTGTCCACAGGAGATGCGATGATGGCACACAGGCCCACCGAAGCGGCCTGGTGACCACGCCCACAGCAGAGCTGTCCAATCAGGAGGAGATGCTGCTGGGAGACATCTTAGACTGGAGTCTGGACTCTTCCTGCTCCGGTTATGAGGGGGACCGCGAGGAAGACAGCGAGGCGGAGAAAGATGGAGATTGTGAGTATAAAATAGAGATGATCTCACTGCAAGGCCACTGTGTAATGCATGTAAATGAAGTACTTTATATGCAGAGGAGCAGAATAATGCATCACCCCTTCTTTTAGTGGGACATTATTCCACTGGAAATGACTCTGCTTTGTCTTATCTTCATGCACTTTTTTTTGTTAATGAAAGCTAAATTGAGTAATGATTTACACATTGTTTGAAGAAGTTTGAAATTTGCTTTCATCATTCTCCAAATCTAGATTAGTCTAGGGGGGAAAAAAATGAAATTTTGCCATTATTTTTTCAGCTGCCATCATTTAGAAAGTAATAAATAACCTCTTGTTTTTGGTTGCTGCAGCACAACTTATTGATCATTTTGATATTTAAGTTCAGACTGGTAAACACTGACTCCTTTGAAAATGCTTTTCTGTTTTGCCCTCAACATTGTTTTACTTATGAAGTTTATGATCAAAAGTTCTGATCTGAGTTCAGTTCATATGCCAAACAAGCCTGGAAGCCACAGCTGAAGCCAGGGTAATGTCCTGATTTGTGGAGATTCAAATTATATGTTATCTTTATTACACAAGTAAAACATTTTAAGCCTCGTTCTATTTTTATTTTGATGATGATGGCTTATGGATGATGAAAACCCCAAATTCAAACAAATTATTTATTTATTTCTCTTAATAGATCAATGTGAGCTTTACTTTTTTTTAAATTATAGAATTATTCCATGATATTCCATTGTTTTGCCATACACATATGTTTGATTTTACCTGACTTTTAGGTACAAACAGTTCCTCTACTCTGGAACATTTTGAATCAACAATGTTTGGATTCATACAAAGGGAACATTTTATTCTCGCTTTGATCACCAGTGATTTAAAAAAATATAATAACGGATAATTAAATGCAAGTGGGCTGATGTTTTCAGCTCATATGTTCTCAATGCGATAAAAATCTGGAGTCTGGAGAAGTATGTAATGAAGAATTTGTTGGAACCAGGGCTTGCCACAGCTGTGTGGATTGTTTTGATCATATCTCTCTGGTATGTTGAACCAATTTCTTACTACTTTCAACAGTTTCCATGATGTATATCAAACTGCACCCCCTGGCTGATGGGGACGATAAACTGGAGCACTGCCGAGCTCTCTCCAGCGACGACGACAGCTTCTGTGAAGCGGGGAGTGATGGGAGCAAGGACTGCCCAGGACGAGAACCGTCTGCCTCGTCCGCAGATCTCCACAGCTCAGGATACTCATCCGTCCAGAGCGTTAGCCCTTCATCTACGTGCTCCTCGTCCTCCCTCGTGACCCGCACGTTCAGGACCTTTACCGCATCACTTGGCACGCCATCTGCCAATGCCCAGCCAGGTTTTCGCCTCTTGGTGCCCATGCAGAGGCCCCGGGGGACTTCCACCAGGCAGGTGAAGAGGAAGAACGTAGCGGCGCATAGCGGAGGTGAAGTGGAAAGGGAAGACGAGGATTTGGAGGAGGATTTTTCAGCAGGCACAGGCTTCCTGAGCCTGTGAGTCTCCATGGCCACATGCTGTTCAGACCACTCGCTCAGCACCTGCAGCATTTTTAAATCGTCTTCAATGTTCAACTATCCTGCGAGTCTGAGCTGGTAATTCAACTGCTAGAAGATCAAAGACGATAAGCATTTTAAGACTAGGCGAGGAAAAAGGAACCACTTGGCTTTCCTTTTCTATCACATTTCAGTTAGATGTTTACAGAAACGGAGAAGTAGAAATACCTCCCAGGAAACCATAGTCAGCTCTAAAACCACTGGAATATCGGCTTGACTATCCTCAGGAGCCCAACGTACTGGCTGCCATTTCTTTGTGCAACAACCTATCTCAGATACCGTTTGAAAAGAAACAAAAACCTCAATGATTTATTATTTTCAGGGGTATAAAGTGTTCTTTGTTATTAAAAAACAAGCATAATTGTCATGTTTGTGGTTGTTTTTGGTTACCATCACCTCTGTTATGCACTGCCTGTACTGTATTTGAGTTATAACTGAAGGTGACTACTGTTATTGAAAATATCTACAACCGAAGCCTAAAAAATAGTTTTCTAATGATTTAATGATTTTTCTTCCTGAGTTTTGTCGTCCAGCAGCTTTTCCAAAGGTACTCTGTTGTAATTAGTTTAAAAAAAAAAATAACAGAGCTGTGAAATCAGTCACTTATAGCCTTAAATGGCTTCAGTTCAGTTTTGCGCAAGCTGTGCTGTTGATGAATCATTTTGTTTACCTGTGGCACACTAATCCCATCAAGAGCCTCATACAGATGTTATCTTATTCACTAACAAGCTTTGATGCTGAAGCAAAAAATAATAAAAAAAATAAAAATCAAGATACTTGCTGGATTTTTACATTTTGAGAAGAGCATTGAGGATATGTAAAGTGAAGTTTCCTCCAAACTGAATCAAGTTCAGCACTTTTATCATCACGTGTGCATAGGAATGTACCATTCTTCCTAATTTTTCTCTCAACATTCAGTATTTAAGAGTATTTTTAATGAATGTGTTTCTTTATTTAACATAACACACTAGAAGAAACCTTACAAGGTTTTTGTGCCTCATTCAGGATACAGAAGACATGTCGTCTAAATGACTGTGACTGACTAAATACATTTTAAACTGTTACTCCAGACTGGTTGTATTTTTTTTAACAGTGTACATATTGTTATGTATAAATGGGAGGAAGACAAAGACCATGCCACTACTACTTGAAATTATATTTGACTTATTCCCAAAAAGATTTTCTTATTGTTTTTCTACAGTTCAATGTTTTCTTTGATGTCCACATGTAATTTTTGTACTATGTTTGAATAAAAAAAGTAATTAAGCTTTGTTTTTGGGCATCACTTTTATTACTTTGCTATTCACATAGGTGATGTGTGATAGTTCCTCCACATCCCATAGTTTCACTTTTTTAATGCTATGACCACAAGGTGTCATCAATATAGACCAACACAGATTTGTTTAGAACTGCTAAAAACAAAATATAAAAATCACACATGAAAACATTCTTATAACTTTTATCCAGGCAAACATATAATATCACATACTGTATATTTAGCATGTTGCTAAAAAAGCTTTAACGACTGGAAATCTGAAAAGTTGGACAAAATGGCATCCCCACAGCATGATGCTGCCACTGCTATGGTTCCCTGTCAGGTGGTGTGTGTTCAGAATGACATAGTGTGTGATAATTTGGAATAGAATCAAAGTTGATTGTATTTATGCAAAAAAAAAAATTCCCAGAGAGGACTGAGAATTCTGTAATTTAAATCTGAAAATGTTTGAAATTTTAGCATGAAAAATTAGTAGGATCCCTAAAACACTGAAAGACCTGCAGGATTTTTTTGTGGCTAATTTTAGGAAAAACATAAATAGTACCCTAGAGATAATGTGCTGTCATTGCATCATTTATTCTGTCCATGTGAGAGCACCAAAAAGCAATTATGCTGGTAACGGATATGCATAATTGGAGGGCAACAATTAAGATGCATTATGGAAATCAGCTGGATCTGGCCGTTTGATAATTGGAGCTAATGTTTTAAATTAATGCCTCTACCTCTGATGCAGTGTTCTATTTTTTATCTTCTGTTTTTTTATATATATAATTTTTTGCTAAGGCTATTCCCTTGATTGTACTGTACTAGTACATGATCAGAACCATTTGGCTTCAATAGGGCATAACATTGTAACGGATGTATTTTTGCAGGTAATCACATGATCTAATCTCGCTTACGTGCTACAATGCAGAGGGAAAAATATTAAAATCATTTTCATTAGTCTGAATCTTCCTGTTTGCTTGTGGCAAATTTTTGTCCCCAAGTGTTACAACAATTTTACTTGTGCCAAAACAAAAAGACAGCAGGTAAGGCTGAAAATAAAAGTGTCATTGTTAGTGATGATGGAAATGAGTATAACATATATTATTATAGTAGTGGCCTATACTGTAATTTTTTTTATATACATTTTTTTGTTTTTACAGTGATTTAATGCAAGACTGAAATATTTAAAAAACCAAAAACCCCAGCTGCCGAAATCACGTGACACTCCAATTGTGGTCACGTGTTCCGTGTTTTGTTGACGTTTGTCGGTCGCTGGCTTTTTGTGGATGAATTTACAGACTTTATCCAGCCGCTGGTGCAATGTCATCGGCCTCTCTGGCAGGCTGCAAACTGGAAGGGAAACAGCCGGCCGAGCTTCGCTGCCAACGCGCTTAGCTCCTCCAGATGCAGCCGCACATCGACAGTGAGGCTCGCTGTGATGTTTTACGGACCGGAGTGAGAAAATAAGGAGGAAATTGTTTTCACCTCGACTGGAGGAGAGAGAGAGATAAAGAGCGAAAGACCACCGTTTACATTACGAAACTGTTTAATTTTAAGGTAACTTTTCATATTTACATCATAAAACTTTAAATTCCATCTATAGGCCTGCAGATAAATGTAAATATAAAACATCAATATTTCGTTTTTGTCCAACGTTTCTACCTAGCTCCATCGCTTGCGTTCATGAGATCCCTTAGGAATTGACAAGCAGCTGTATTGTCCAATCAGAGGAGCGAGAATTCGGCCTCTAGCCAATCAGAGAAGAGAAAGACAGTTTCTGTTTTTCAGGAAAGGGTCCACGTCTTTTACGGCATTATTGTTTACTAAAACAGATAAACAAAGAAATCGTTGTCTTTTCGATACATAGCACATGACCTTTTAAACTGAATTAGGCAACGAATACGTAACATCAACCCAGAAGTATCATAATAATAGAATCGTGCGAAAGTCAAACAAATGCTGCCATTGTTAGCGTTATTACACGTTTAGACTTAATTGCGTGATTTTTCATAGGCACAAATAAGGCAAAAATGCGTTTAACAGTTTGTTAAACGCATTTGTGAAAAATAATGTTATTTTAACCCGAGCACTTCTTTTTTCTTCTTCTTTTTCTTTTTACCATACCTGACAAATGGTATGGTAAAAAGTTACATTTGCACAGGCCATTTTTTTATCGTTATAAATGTTACCACATATGTGGTAAAAACTGACTTTAAAGATACGAAATTGTGGAAAATAATACTTTTTTAGCCATAGTTTTTTTTTTTACATTACAATCACAACTTTTTTCCCCCACATTTTTTCCACAGCTTATGATAAATGTCTAAATAATTATCAACACAATAACGATAACTTAAAATGTAAAACTTACATCGGTGTAAATATTTTTTTTTATTTTTAACTGTATGGTTGACCAGCATAAAGTAGCACATAACTATAAAGTAAAAAGAAAATGAACCTCCACGGTGTTTTGCAGCCTCTAACATGTTTCGTTCCAGGATCTCCACAGTGTCATTCAACCATCACCTTGTTTCACAGTAGAGAAAGACACACATAGCATTTTTATATAGGGTCAAGACTAAATAATTGGTTTTATCTGACCAGAGAAAATTTTTTTCCATGCGTCTGCTGGCTTAACTACATGACGGGGTTTTTCTATGCTTTCTTTTAGCAATTCAACAAAATGCACTTTTGTAACTATTTGAGATGACTAAGCTAATTTGGTAATTTTGATACTGTTGATTGCTCAATTCCACTTCTCTTTTTTTGTTTTGTTTTCTTCATTTATTTTGAAATGGAAACTGAGTCACTTGCATGCATTATTTCAAAATTTGCATAGTTTAGCACCTTTAAAAAACAAGTAAAACCCCTGAAAAATGTTAATGTCTTCTTTTTTCAGCCCCTACAGAAAGCTGGCTGGTTGGTGCCTTGTGTCTGCTCAGCTATGGCTATCGCTAGACAATTTGGACTGCTGGTGTGGAAAAATTATCTTCAGCAGGTGAGTAGGACATTCAACCCTTTTCTGTCCTTATTAGGTACCATCAGGGTTTACAACTGTGTATTGTCAGCAGGTGGTTGAGCTCACAGTAGAGCAGCTTGTATAACAGTATTAAAGTGATGGGCTTTTGGACACCATAAATAAAATAAAGTGACTAACATTTTGCATTAACAATTTCAGATATGTTCCAGCAACTTAAAAAAAAAAATCTATATTATGCTGCATTATGTCACATGCTTTCTTCTTCCTTATATAGCTTTCGTGAACTGTCTCGTCTTCCTCCATTTAAGTTTTTAAAGGAATTGTGTAATAAATCATGAGACTAAACAAGTCAGATGTTTTCCCAGAACACCATATCATAAGATTCAAAGGCGGACAGTGTACAGATGATAGGAAGTAATTCTTCTATTCAACAATGTTTAATTTATCCCACCCACAGAGAGTACTGGCACAGCTCTGTTTGCCTATTGCTGATAGTAGCTGCTTGCACGAAGCAGAACATTATTATCAGACAATGACAACAATAAGTTAGATTATTGGGCAACGGAATGGCCTGTTGGCTGTGAATCATACGTGCTTCAAAATATGAACCCCTCTGGAAACGTCTGTGTGAGATTGTGACTCCTGAAGAATTTCAATCAGAAAGCAAATTAGATTAAATTTAATCTAGAAAAAATTTTGGCCTATTATTTTTTTATTCAGCATTAAACAGAAGTGATTAGAATCTTTCTCATTTTATCCCAAAGGGATAAAATGAAACTGTTTTGACTCTGATGTTTTTACCCTCCTTTATGGAATGTGAGCCTCAATGCTTGGGAATCTTTTTGTCTATTTGAATTCCATGTTGTGTTTATATACCAAGATAATGACTCAATATCAAAGCTGCAAAAATATTGTAGATGTAGTTTTTTGGCCATAGAGAAATAACTGGTTTCAGAAGAGACTTCTAACCTCATGCTGTGTTGCTTAAATCCACCCTTCCCTTCTTTCAAAGTAAAGTGCAATTCTTTATTGATTCCACATAAATGTGATCTAATGCTGATGTCATTTTCAATTGTGACACAGACTAGACCTTGACAATAAACATCCAATGTCCTGAAACTGTTCAACTTACTTTATACTTTAACTACTGGTCAGTGAGGTCAAACATTTTTTTTTCCTGAATAGAAGTAATAATCCAATAAACAAATCTAACGCTCTTTAAAATAATCTTGACTTTTTGAAAGTGCCATAAAAATACATTTGACTTTTTTGTATTTGTATTTCTTGTTTGAACTTTTCCAAATGTCACAAAAACAGATTTTGATGTATTTTATTTGTTTTTTATGCAACAAACCAAGGAATTTAAGAATTTTGATGTTCAGTTGCATTCTGGTTTTATGTTCCAGATGAACCTGAAAGATATGCACACCTTAGCAAGACACTTTATTTAATTCCACATATTTCTGATTTAATCTATATTTCAACTTGACTGACTGCTATCAAAAAAATTCTCCAATTTCTCCTCTCCAGAAACGTCAGATTCTGGTAACTCTGGTGGAGATCCTCTTGCCGCTGCTTTTCTCTGGCATCCTCATTGTGCTGCGTCAGAAGGTGCCTTTTCAGGATTACCCAAATGCCACCATCTACGAGAGCTTTCCTGTCAACATTTTACCCAGCCGTATTTCACGAGACCTGCAGCTGGGCTACGTGCCCAGTAACTCCAGCGTGGTGCGTCAGGTGGCGGAGGACGTCCGAGGCAGCCTGTCCCTGCACTCAGGTAAGTGATCATCAGATAGGGAAACAGGCATGGGGCCACCGTTGTAACCGGTTAGACAAGTACCACAGGCTTCTGAATGTTTGTGGATCAGGACGGAGCTGGGAATACTGGTTCCTCTGGAAACAGGTCTTAGGAGAGAAAGCACGCCACACCCTACTCCTTCATCATCTGGTGCTGGAGACAGGGAAAGAAAGGCAACACGGACACTATAGAATGTCTGTCTGCTCCCTCAAGACACCAGCATAAAGTCTCCATACGCGTACATACCTTCTCTGCACGACTTGTTCTCCAAACAAACACTCAAGACACCTGACAGCTCTGCAAACATTCTGATACAATTGGATTCATTTTGACAGATAGACATATACACAGTGGCTGCAGTGTAAAGCAAAGATGGGTGAATGCACTAGTTTTCCTGTGGCCAAACATGTGAGATCCCAGCTCGACTATTAATGAATAATTTAAACAGACAAAAAAGGGGAAGGAATTAACTGGATTACATTTTATTATTGTCACGTGCATGTGATCTCTGAAGTTAAAACTTGGACAGCATGCCTAAAATAAAATGTTTCTTTAACAGTAGGGTTCATATTTAACTACTGCTACAGGTGATCTGCACAATACCAAGTAATCTAGTTTTTGTTAACGCTGGTAACAAAGATACAGGGAAAAGGATACATGGTATCCAATGTTTTTTGCCCGTGGAGTCCTGAAGCCTCAGACTTTGAACATGTCACAGAACTTTGTTCAGTCCATTGTCTAAAAATGGAAATAATATGGTACATCACATCAGTAAACCACTGAATCTTATAGGGGTTGGACAACGAGGACATTAATCAGAGACGTAGCCAACGTCTATGCTGACTTTGGAGGAGCTGCAGAGATTCACAGCATTACACTGGGCAATACTGAAAATAACCTGTTACATGTTCCAAAAGACTTTAGGCTGAGGTGTGGGTTCACTTTCCCATGCAGTGATAACCATAAAAATATTGGCAGAGTTACAGTGGATTGGTTTATCAAAGCATATTCATATTTTAGAATGGCCCAGTCAAAGTCCAGAACTAAATTCTACTGATAATCTGTGGCAAGACTTGATTCTAAATGCAGTCCGACTGAGTTCTGGCCACGTTGCAAAGAATTGTAAAATATTTCAATCTCTGCATACACACCGCTGGTAGAGAATTGGTAATTGTTGCAAAGAGTGCATATTGAATGTATTAAGAAAGGGCTGAATGTAAACACACAGCACACCTCGCAGGTTTTTAGTGGTAAAACTATTTGACAGCAATTCATGCTTTTCTTTCCGCTTCACAAATGTGCTCTACTCACATAAAATACTCATAAAATGCATTGAAATTTGTGGCTTCCAAGAGAAAATGTGAAAAAACTAAAGGTGCTGAAAACACGACTCTTATTTTCTGGAGTTACATTTGCTTCTTTTATGTTTGCCCACTAGCAAATAAGGCACAATGATTTCTCATTAAGCTATACTGAAATTGCCAGCAACCTATGTGATTATTGTTTAGACTGTTGGTTTGGCAGCTGCTTGCATTCCCTTCCATTCCCTCAGATTGTCTTTTACGCAATGTTTGTTTTCTGAGGCTAACCCAGATTTAACCTTGGCACCGATACAATGCTTACAGTTTATGCACAGTACTCACAATATCTTTGTATTTGTTTGATAGAAGAATAGAAAATGACAGGTTCAGAGAAAAAAAAAATTATTTAATAAACACTGTGGGGAAAACTGAAAATAATTATCTATTGTTGATGTCTCTGTTTGGGGAAGTCACAGTATTCAGGATGGCAGCCAGATCTTGACTATTTCCCTGCTCGTGAGAGGGAAACATAGAAACCAAAAGGCAGACATGGGTACAGTCGAACATGAGAGAGAAATACAACTTTTTGTGTTTGTCTTGGTCGCAGTGCGGGGCTTTGAGACAGAAGAGCAGTTTGAGAAGCACGTCCGAACCGACCCTCAGTCGCACCAGATATTGGCTGCTGTCATCTTTGAGCACCCCTTCACTCATGACGATGAGCCTCTACCCCTGCAGGTAAAAGGCATTGCACGCTCCGTCACACCCATGCTGTGTGCATTTGAATACCTGGTCAACAATCCTGAAGCTGATCTCTATGTGAGGAGAAAACCCAGCATTGCTGGTTTAGCCCCTTTGGTCCACTTCCTTAAAATGTTGTTGATTTACTGGTTCAGAGTTGACAGCTTGAATAGAAGGAAGAATCCAGTCTGCTTTCATTGACTCTGGAGAGTTTAACAGTTGAGATAAAACATTATTCTTGCACAGCCAGAAAACTAGAAGAGCAGAGCTCTGTGCTGTAAAGGAAACACTGATGCTAACCGCAGTAAAAGGAAATGTACCTCGACTAGAGTAAATCACCAATATCACTAATGTATACCTTGTCTCATTACATTTTACACTTTTACTGTTTTCACTTCAGTTCACCTGCAGTCACAGTCATAAAATCTGAGACAACAAATGCATAAAAGTCTAATGGAAAACAATAAACTGTTCACATACAAGCATTCATTCCTTTCAAGCATTTTTTCTTTTGTTTACAAAGTAGTGCGTTCAGAGGCTCATTTATCAAAGCAAGAAAGTAATACATTGAAGAGGAATTAGATAAAACTCAGAAAACTTGACAGTGGACAATATTTCAGTGTAGTTCCAAATATATGTGGTTACATTTCTCATAAGTTATAGTCAAATGCGACAAACCTCAAGTTGCTGAACTGGCTAACCATCTAAATCTACAAATCTAAATATATACTTATATTTAGATTTGTAGATAAAACATTTATCTACAGATCTATTGTCATATTACTGAAGCTTCACAGTTTTCTGTTTTTATTGAAATTAGTCGCTCTTTATTTACAGTTGAAACCAGATTTTTAAATACACTGTATAAAAAAAGCCAACAACCATTTTTTTTCTTACTGACATTAAATCAGACTAAACTTTTTTTTTTTTTACATCAGTTAAAATTACCAGAATAATTTCCATTTGCTAAGTACCAGGAAAAATATCAAAGATATTGTAGATATTTAAAAATAATTTCTTCAAATTCAGAATTTTACATTGATTTCAATAGTATTTGTTAGAATGGGTTTTTAAACTTTATGACTTGAGTCAAAGGTTTTGGATTTCTTTCTGCAGTCTTCTCACAAATGTATTTCAGTTTTATGGTCCATTGTTCCTGACAGAAATAATGTTACTGTGTCCAGACTCCAGGCTTATACAGCTTTTCAACTAAGTCTAATCTCATACAGCACTGAGATCTAGGCTTTGTGAATGCCACTCCAAAACATTGACTTTGTCATCCTTAACCACTTTGTAGCTAATTTGGCAGTATCCTCTGAGTCATTAACTCACTAGCACCGAAGCTTTAATCTTCTACATAACCTCTTGAGATGTTTATTTAATTTTTCCATCTCATCACCTTCCTAAAGTAATGGCCTAAGTCACTTTTTGCCAAAAGTGTTTTTTTCTAACCCAAATCTTCTTCTGGCAATAGAAACCTTGGGCCATTATTTTAAGAAGGTAACAATATAATGTTCTTTCCTCATGATGTCATCGGTTTTAGGAAGTGCACCAACCCATTCTGCACCAAAACACCCCCACAGCATACACAGCTGGTGCTCTCAGGCTTGGAAAAATTTCCCCTTAGCCACAAATTAGTTTCATCACATTGCAAAACATGAAGTTGCTGAGTGCTTTTGCAAACTTTAATCTGGCATTCTGTGGTTCATTTTAGACTATTTGGCTTGTTCCTCTATGATGTTGATGCAGGACTTTTATTTATGCGGATAAACCAGCATATTTACAAGATCTTTTTATTTTGTTCTGTGACTGAGATGCACATTTCTCATCAAAACGGTTTCACTTTTTTGACACAAAACATGTCTTCTTCATGAAGACATATTGAAGGTTACACATAACCATATTTTGGATTCTTTAAAATAACTGTATGAACAGAAGATTGTGACACCTTTAAGTATATAGTCCAGTTAACGGAACCTTTAAAGGAGCTTTAGACTCTACCAGAGAGACTTAGCATTAAGCTTTGCTCTAAAGTTGATTATGATTTTGCTGTTTTTATTTAATTTTCACTCTCTTGACTTACAGGTGAGCTACCACCTGCGCTTCACCTTCACCCCACGCAACGCCCCACCTAGGGAGAAGTCTGAACTGAGCCCAAACAGCGACCTGGACTGGCACACTCTCAGCCTCTTTCCCCTTTTCCAGCTGCCAGGGCCAAGAGAGCAGCATGACAAGGATGGTGGGACACCAGGTGACGGCCAATTTTTGTGCATAAATTTCTGTTAAATATCTTAAAATCGTCATACGTTATGCGCAAATTCTGTAGATTTCAGTGAATCATTTCTTCAACCCAGATCAATGATGGTAGATTTATATTACTAACTGTGCGTTGTTAAAATGCATTTTTTTATACCAAGGTTATTACCGTGAGGGCTTTCTGGCAGTCCAGCACGCAGTTGACAAAGCCATCATGCGATCCCACAACAGTACTGGAGCAGACCGTCTGCTGAAACAGACCAGGGTGGTTCTGTCACGCTTTCCTTACCCTAGCTTTATCTATGATGTCTTCATCTTGGCCATTCAGAACCAGCTGCCTCTTCTCTTAGTGCTCAGCTTCACTTACACGTCCCTCAACATAGTGCGAGCGGTGGTGCAGGAGAAGGAACGGAAGCTCAAGGTATTGTTACCTCTATTGGAAAGTAGCTTAAATGATTAATTCAGCCGTAAAACGTATATAGTGGGGATAAAAAGTATTTAGTCAGTCACCAATTGTGTAAGTTCTCTCACTTAAATAGATGAGAGAGGCCTGTAATTGACATCATAGGTAGATATCAACTATGAGAAACAAAATGAGAAAAACAAAAAAATTCAGAAAATCACATTGTCTGATTTTTAAAGAATTTATTAGCAAATAAGGGTGGAAAATAAGTATTTGGTCAATAACAAAAGTTCATCTCAATACTTTCTAATTTATCCTTTGTTGGAAATGACAGAGGTCAAACGGTTTCTGTGAGTCTTCACAAGGTTGGCGCACACCGTTGCTGGAATGTTGGCCCATTCCTCCAAGCAGATCTCCTCTAAAGCAGTGATGTTCTGGGGCTGGCGGCGGGCAACACGGACTTTCAACTCCCTCCAAAGGTTGAGATCTGGAGACTGGCTAGGCCACTCCAGGACCTTGAAATGCTTCTTACGAAGCCACGCCTTTGTTGCCTTGGCAGTGTGCTTGGGATCATTGTCATGCTGAAAGACCCAGACATGTTTCATCTTCAATGCCATTGCTGATGGAAGGAGGTTTGCACTCAAAATCTCACAATACATGGCCCCATTCATTCTTTCATGTACACGGACCAGT
>CAEGAE010015995.1:0-107717 GCA_903067095.1 Girardinus metallicus
TTCATAAACAACTCTAAACAGGTGGGTTTTTAGTCGAGATTTAAAGGCACTCAGTGTTTCAGCTGTTTTACAGTTTTGTGGAAGTTTCAATTCAAGGTTCGCTCATCTATAAGAATAGATCCAGGTTCAAGACAAAAATATCTTTGACATTGTCTTATCAAATTAAAGTTATGATGAGGTAGTGATTTAGTCTGGAGGTTTTGATTGCTGCCACTCTGCATTCTTCCAGCAGGTCTGCAAGCCTCTGTAATATCCCACTGTGGCACCATCTGAAGCAGAGCAGTTTTGCACCCCGAGAAAATGTACTGTGGGTCTGCATGTGCACCGTAATAAAATAGATATTTGTTCTAACTTCGAAACCACTGTGAAAGAATTTAGGGGCTAGAAAGTGTATCATAAGTTTCTCTTCTGAGGAAGCCAAGTTATGCTTGAGGAGTTCTCAATATTTGGACCCATTTGAGATATTTGATTGTAATGCTCACTGAAGGATTTCTCGTCCATGCGGACTCTGGCCCATTACCTTGATGCAGTGCTACCCTAACTCAGGTTAGCTTACCTCCTTTGCCACCATCAGTTCTTCTGGCTTTTCACCGATAAATTACAGGTTGTCAAGTGCCCAGCTGTCCTAGGTCATTCCCACCAACTCCAAATTAGTATTTAAGTGATTTAAAAAGAAAATGATAAAAAATTTTTCTACAACTAAAACTCTAAAAATGTGGTGTGGATTGGCCTAAGTGACCCAAGTAACATCTTCTTGGGTGGTCTTCACCTAAACTCATTAAATTTGACATTTTTCAAGCAAAAATTAAGTAAAAAGTCCAAATAAAATAATTTTATCAATTCACACTAAGATGATCTTAGGTGTATCCACAAAGGTTATTTCTCATTTAGGCTGTGCATCCACAGGATTCAGAATGTAGGGAGACCAGAAAATCCTTTTTGAAACAGGATGCCAGAGTGAAAAATGTTGCGAACGCCAGTTTCTTGTTTCTGTGTGGCCATGTGAGCTGTGTCTCTTAAAACTATTAATGCCTAAGCTTTATCTTTCTCTATCCCACATGTACCTTATGCCGTTCCATTTTTTGTGCAGTTCTCTGGCAGTTTTACAGTGCCACCAATTCACATCTTTTTTTTCTGTGTTGTTGCATCCTGTCTATACCACCTCTAATGGTGTAGATATGTTTTTTTTGTGTGTGTGTGTGTGTGTGTGGGGGCGTGTGTGTGTATGTGTGTCTGTCCTCCTCCTCCTCATCTTTCATAAAGCATGTTTTATAGATGGGGAAAAAACCCTAAAGCTCACTGAAAACTCACTTTTTTCCACTGTCTAAACAAAAGCTAAATGCATCTGCAACACAAAGAATCAGCTAACCATCTTCTGTTGAAAAAGGAAGAGTAAGCGAGTCGTGGAGAAAAGCAGTGAATTCACGTAAAATAAAAAATAAAATGCCCTTTGTCATTTGCACATTACTTTTATTCCATTATAGCTAGGTTTTCTTGGTTCATTTTGCTCTAAATATGAAAGACATTCTTTACCCTGCCTTCAAGCCTAAAAGTACAATGCATACATGCAGTTAAAAAACAAGTACGCAAGCCAGAACTGACTTTTCAGAATGGCAAACAACTCCCAGAAGCCCCAGGTCTTACTAGATTAGATTAAAAGAATACCAGGTCTGACATATCTGGAATTGCTGAAAGCTGATCCAGAAAGAGTGTCAAGGCAACAGCAGAAAAGAGAAAAAAGGGGTTTCAGGCTGTGAATAAATTCCAAATGTAGAGAAAATATGAAATGAAAGGGGCCTGCTATGGTCTTAGTCTTTGAATTTCCCTGTCTTCAGTTAAGATTCCCCAACTGTGCAATGTGGGACTGGCCTATGGAGTTGGGAGGTCTTCAACAGTTGAGGCAATATTGTTGCAGTCTGAAGGGAGATTTGCTGAATGGCCTCATAATTCTTTTAAACGACTTGTTTATGCAGCAATGAACTCTGCGTGACTTGGCTTTTAATACTTTTGATTGGTTATGTTGATGCTGGGGGTTTTCTTCAGTCTCCTTTTGACTGAGTCATAATGAAGTCTCAGCCTTGAGTTTCCAATTTGCCCCCACACTGTGGTTCCTTTTGCTCCAAAATAGGGTTTGGTCTATAGCCATGTTATAACAAAGACCAATAAAATCTACCTCATATTTCTTGTCGATACATTTAATTCTTACCTATACAGTGCAAAAGATGAAAAATAAATTTTTTTCTGCAAGCACAATATTTCACAGGCCATATGGTTTTATAGTCTGAGTTTCTAGTTCTTTGCTGAATGTAATTTTGAGGGTTTCTATTATAGCATTCTTCCTGAGTCTGGATTTATATGTGAAATCATGGCGTAGAAAGATGACATGCTCTCTTAATTATACAGCAAAAAAGATGGGCTTAATGAACCCTGTGTAGACCTGACAGAAAACTGCTCATATTTCTTAACAAATCTCTTTTTTTGCCATAGCCATGAATGACCCATGTTTACAATGTCACTATGTGGATTATTTAATCTCAGTTTTTGACTTTTGAATGTTATTTGTCAATCAAGACAGTTTCATTTTTACAAATGGAAGATTAAAGGAGAAAGAAGGCATAATGTTTTTAGCCAGCCACTGGACATATGGACAGTCTCAGTCTTTGTCAATATGTCTTTGTTTCATTTTGCTGCTCTGTACAGAGGAGCAAGTAATGGCCAGATAAAAGGCTTCCCCCTTGCACTCCATCTCCCTTTTGCTTTGGTGGATATGTTTCTACCCATGCTGTGGTGCTCTCTTTTGTCTCTGTGGATGTCTATGATTAAGCTGCTGCCACTGCTGTTATAACAGCATCTCTACAGACAGCACTGGGCAGACGGATTGCCAATCCCCTAACAGTATAGAAGGTCACAAAAAGGTCTGATTTAAAGACGCATTGCTGCTGCACTACTTGAGTAAAAGAAGCATCAGTATCATTTGTTGTGCTAAATGTTTGAAGGACTTCAGGTTAAAAAGCAACACACTTCAAACAGAAGATTTACGTCTGTGTTGTTGACTGAAACGTGACAAGAATTATACAAATAAACAACATTAACGAGCCCAACCTAGTGTAGAAGCGCAAAGAAAAAAATAAGATCAGTTTTGCTGACAGCCTACAACAGAATCCTCTCAAACAAAAGTATGTTCGATTTTGGGTTGCGTCAATGATAATTTGATGTCTAATCAGTAAGTGAATAACATTGATTGAAACAGCATCGAACATTGAGGGGGGAAATCAATATAACTTCAGAGCGCAAAATGGATGGTTAATGTAAATGTCGAAGCATTTAAACAGATTCTGTGTTCACGCTGAGTACTTATTAGTCTGCTATTTTTGCCTTGGGAATAGACAGCTCACTTATTCAACTGTCAGGGTTGAAATGTGATCCTAATTAAAGGCAGCTGCAAGTGTGTAAGAGTTTGGGCAAAGTGCAGAAAGTGTAGAGCTTTTTTTTGTATATTTTGAGCGCGATTGTGGAAAATTGTCAGTACCATCAAGAGTTCTTGATTTGTAAAATGATTCTTTTATAAACTTAGTCCTTCTACACAGATAATGAGTTGGAGAGTTAGGGGACAGTGGAATCAAGGATTTATAAAAACATATTATAACTCATTTACGAATGTGTAAATTACAAATGTGTGATAGGTAAGGTAAAGTTAATTTCACGCTTGTGTTTTTCAGATTTAAACTATTTTTACTGTCCAAATTTGGGAGAGGAAAAGTAAAGCGTAAGCACCATATTTTGGCTATGTCACTAAAGGACTAAAGAATACAATTTTGTTCCCAATAATATTGACCATTGGCTTATGGCTCATGCAATTTCCTAACTGTAATTAGAAATGGTAATAGATGCTTTGGTTCTATCATACTTAGAAAATAGAGTTTGAAGGAGACAAGACAACACTCTGTTTTCTAATTAGTTGGTCCAAATGCAGCAGAACAACTTCCAGACATTCTTATCATTCATAAAAGCATCCAGTTTAATGGTTTTGTCGTGTCTACTGGCCGTGAATTGTGAGAGAGGATGAAGACATCAGTCCTCTGTGGACAATCATGTTGCAATTTCCTTTCAGGAGTTAGCCATTTCTCGGTATTCGTAACATAGTAGTTATTTAGTGAAGAATCATACAAAAGTACATAATTCATCAAAGGGCCAGATAAACATTCCTCAAAAGTACTCTTGTCCCCTGCAGATACAAAAACCAAATAGCGGACGTATTCTAGTTTAAGGGAAAATAAATTGCTGTCCGAGTGCAGCTTAAAAAAAAAACAAAAATCATGGCAACATAGATCTGACCGATCACAGAACACTTCGCACAGTTCTGTCAAAAATAGTTCCCATGCCTGGTGTTGAGTTCAGCAGGCCACTCTGCAAACAAAATGATGCAATTTCTGCCACGTCTCCACGTCAGTGACAGCTGACTTTGACACTTCAGATTAAGTATGTGGGAGACTTTGAAGGAGCTAATGTTGAGGCAGAATTGGCATGAACATATGTGTGAAGTGGGGAGCACCATACAGCACAATGCTCTTACCCAAAATGTTCCTGTCACTCATGTATATCAGCTCGGGTTTGTGAAAATTACTTGAGAGGAAAACTTCATAACAATATGCGCATTCTTTTTTTATGCAGAATCAAGGACAACGCAGGACGACGACAACTGCTCAGGATGAGGCAACAGCCATAACCATTCTCAAACCATGGTCTTACACTCCATGTCACCTCTCTACCATGTTACTCCCTCCTTATTCTGTATAGCTTCCTAATTAATTGTTATGACAGCCATTGCCTCAGTCAGTTTGATGCCTTTACCTTTCACCATTTATTTAATCCACACAACTCCAGCCAATATCTTACAGCAATATTTGGTTCGTTCACTTTAACTTTAAATACTTGCTCTGTGATTCAGGGTGTTATCCATCTTTAACCTATCTGTGCTTTGTCATTTTATCTGCACAGAAATGCAGGCACCAACATAGCAAAGCAATGATTCCTTTCTTCACATCTCTCTGCTTGTAGATGTCGCTCTCTATCTTATCTCCATTTCTTTTAGGATTTAGCTTTTTCTGATTTTCTTTTGACTGTCGTTCAGGTCTAGCCGTTCTGTCTCCATTTGTCTCTGTATGTTTTTCTCATATATAAGCTCTACAGAAGGGGCTAACCAGGGACATTTAAAAATATGTCATTTATAGTATTTTTTTCTGCATATAATCTATTGGGAAAGTCTTATTCTGTTTCAGAGTCTTATAAACAATTGAAACAAAAATGAAAATAAGTTCCATGTCCTGCCATAAAATTCCTACAAAACCAACAATTCACAGACTTGACTCAGCGGGTCTTGCTCATGTTTGATCCGATTTATGCACTCTAATTTCAGCCAGCTGCTCTCTGCCTGTTCACTCCTCCTACACAAATGGTTCCCATAAAAAACAAAAAGTTATTAATTTCATGTCTTGTGATCCACTGACAAGTTAATTCTTAATATTTCACTTGACTGGTCAGATGAGACAACACTTCTGATATTTTACTCAATACATTATGGAATATTATGGATTTTGTTTTTTTATAGCTTCCAGCCAGACTCCAAATCAGTGGTTCAGCTTTACTTGAAAAAGCAGTTTTAAGTAAATTCTATGGAATCAATAAAATTCTTTATTAGCTAATATTTTAAAAGGAAAAATATGGATTGTTTTTGCTTTTATTTACCAAGTGGGTGTACCTGTGGATCAAAGAGCACATCTAATAAAATACCTCAAGGGTAACTTACAAACGTACAATTCAGCGCGTAAGCAGAACAGAATGCAACTATTCAGAAATAAAATTAGAGCTTTATATAAAAGGGTGAAGCTGTATAGCTGTAGTGTTGATCAATCATCAAAAAACTTAATGCCTCAGAATTTAGGACTATAGTAATATTAAGGAAATTTGCTTTTTGTGTTTTTTATACTTTAGACATTTTCTTTCAAGCGCTCATGCACAAGACATTATCAGTACATTTCAGTTAGTCATATTGCATATGGAGTCGTGACTTCATATGCTTGAGACATTTAGGTATCAGGTAGATCAGGTAACATTTTGGCTTTCACACTTTTTAAGGGTGCCTGAGTATTTCCAAAAATCTAAGCAGAGAGCTTAAATGTCCAACAGAAATAAGTGGTTCCTGTATTTCTTGTAAAAGTAATTTATTCTGATTATAAACTGTTTTAGCTCTAATTAGAGCAAAGGGATACAAATTGCTATTTAAAATCTACAGACAACTGCATGCAAGTCATCATGCATTAGCTGGATATCAGCAATTATTCAGCCTGTAAAGGCTGAGATTAACTACAAATTGTACAAATAATATTACATGCATAATGTCTCTGCTTCAACAGTATGTAAGGGCATCTGTCTGTATCACTGACATAATACATCAAAGTCAAGCTGAAGCCTCTGTTACACCAACTCCAAGGGGACCATGAAGAACACTGCGCTGTCAGTTTGACTGCCATCTTAAAAATCAAAGCGGCTCACTTCGGCTGTTGCAGCTGATGGACAAGCTGCCACTGAAATACACCAATAAAAAAGATGGATGAAAATAAATAAAAAAATAAACTAACTTAGAAAAAAAAAAAAGCATTTATGGCCTGAGTTATGGAGAAAGAACCCGTCTAAAGCCGTATGCGCAGTATCCTCTGAAACTTCCTCCTCATGTTCCCTGTTGAGCAGAAATGAATGACACTTTGACAGGTCTGAACTTGCCAGATGATTTGCAGCTCAGGACAGATCTCAAATGGATGCCTCAAGACAAAAACTTCTTAATAACCATCTAGACACACAAAATTTATAATAACTAGTCTGTCACTGATTGATAGACTCAAAACCACCCCTCTTGGGCAAGGCAAACTTTTTGTCTTTTGTCTCCTCTTTCATAAACATTAATTTGCAGAAACTCACAGTCACCCCTTCCAGCTGACAAACACCTGAAAAAGCTCTCGATACTTTATTTGCCTCCAACAACTCTGACCTGAATATGTCACTACCTATTTTCAGATTGCTGCAATACTGGTCACTGAATGATGAGCTGGATTCTGAGCCACAAGCTCCTAAACCTTACACAACTGCTGCTGTAAGCGATTCTGCACAGTAGGGGAACAGTTCCTGTTCATTAGTGTGCATCTACTGCCTTTATAAAGTTCACCAAGATTAGACGGCAACAGGAAAAAAAAAATAAATAAATAAAAAAAAACACCTTTGGGAAACTCATTAGGTGCGAAAATCCATTCATCTGCATACAAAGTGTGTCATTTAGAAGGCTAACTTTTTGATTTAGATTTTAAAAGTAAAACAGAAAAGCTACGGGAAGCAGATCCATTAGCTTTGTTTATTTTTCACAGCAAAGAGAGACTTTAAAAGATTTTAAGCTGCCCTTGATACAAGTTTGCAAAATCACTAGACTACTGGCTCACAAAAAAATTCAGCAAGAAAGCAACAAAAAGAGAAAACAGTATTGGGAATATGAGTGTCACAAATGGAAAAATAAACACATAGCTAAAAAGCTAGTTAAGCAACAGCAAACTCCAAACCTCCTGAGAGAATGTGGTATTTTTAAACACATTTTGTAACACTTGCATAAGTAAGTGTCATAGATCCATCCATTAGTATATAAGCCCATTTAAATTTCTATTTAAAGAAATTTAAAGTAGATTTTTTCTACTATATACACAAATTAGAAGGCATTTCAACAACAACAGTTTCAAAGGTATTTCAGTCTGCATCACTGAAAATCTACAAAACAAGTAATGGGACAAACGTATGTACAAATAAATCCCAAATAAAAATAGTATCTTCCCTAAAAATATCTCGTCTAAAAACCACCTACCTCTTCAGTTTTCTACAAGTATTAGATACCACCAACTTATAATAGAGTGCTCATTTTTTCTCAAAAGCAGTTCAATATCATTATCCAACTCAACATGGGAGGAAAAAATGTATGTAATGTTGCTTGCTCAATTGTTGACTCAATTCATTAATCATAGAGAAGAGCCTTTCTGTTGTGATCATTTGTAACAAGGTGTCCTTACAAGCTGTGAGAAACATGAGTCAGTGTTACTCAGCTCTGCAGTTAAGAGTATTTCACCTATTTTGAAACAAAAAGAAAAAAGATTTCAGAATGAACACCATACACTTATTAAAAGGCTTAGTGTCTTATATTACTTTATATAAATAAATATATATATATAGCTGCATATGTAAACTTGGAGGGAACACTGATTTAAAAAAAAAGACAAAAACAAATACAAATTACAGTAAGGGGCATGTATTAATGACAGCCCGTCAAATCAAAGGCTCCTTTTTAGCATTGCACTAATGAACTGAAAATGTTGGGAAGTGAAAGACGGCCTATTGATGAAACAAGATGAGATTTGTTGTGTAGTGAAGTATTGTATGGCATCTATTGGACGACTATATTTAGTCTCCCTCCGTCTTCGGGCTGTGACCAGAGTTGATTCATCTGTGCTTCTTAAGTGGACTCCTCTAAAAGAATTATCTGCTGTCACTACGATTCTCTTCAGACGCTGACGACCGTATAAAACACTGCATCCTGATGCAGAGGAACATACAAACGGGCAGAGAGCTAAACTGGTTAATTTCCAGCACACACCAAAGACTGGTGAGCACAGTTTCTACTCTACATTTCACCTTTCCTAAATAATGCAATAATCCAAAAGGCAAAAAAAAAAAGAAAAAACATTAACCAGAAGTTCTTAACATAATCTAGAGTTATGTTAAGTCCTCCTTTTCTGCCTTTGTCTTTGCACGAGGGCCAACAAACATCTCTCAGAACCAGTTAAAGAGATTTAAATTGTTTATGAAAAAGCCTGTAACGCACACACAAAATTCACTCACAATGATGTAAACCACAGACAAGCTTCTCCTGATGTGTAGCATAGACACCTCATGAGTCCTCCACCAATTTTCTCAACAGCCCCTGCACTGTTGCGATAAATGTTAAATCAGTCTTTTCTGCGCCGTGTCGTTTGTTATGACTCTCTCTTTCAGCTCACGCCCAGCTTTCATGGACCTCTGACACCTCACAAATAGAATTTTACAGAGAGAGCCGAGCAGCTGTGAGAGGCAGAGCGGCCCAGTGATAGAGAATGAAAGAACGTATTCAAATAAAGAAGGCAGAAGAGATTTAAAAAGAGGCTGAAGACAGAGATATGATGAACAGGGCAGGACAGAAGAGGAACGAGAGGGGAGCAGTGAGGATGAAGGAGGGATAATAAAACTTCACAATACTAGAAAGAAACATTCTGCTCTCAACCTCTGGAATTCTCTCATATTGATTAAGTTGGTTTTCTAATGCTTTAAAGTTTTTCCCACAAAAGAAGAATGACCTTTAAAGATTTATGGGGAGAAAAATAATCATTTTGATGCAGCTTTCTTCTGTTGTTTGGCTTGGTGAGACTGTCTTTGAAACTTTTGCCAACAACCTTGAGAAAGTAGAAAAAAGATATGTTAATTAAGCATGACTAGTAAACTGAAGCCTGAACATGACAGCAGTGCTGAATTTGACTATGCAAAACAGTAATAATAATAAAAAAAATCACCAACATTGACAGGCTGAATATGTCTGCACACAAAATTGTAAATATGTGAAACGTGGCTCCAAATGAATGCAAAATTCTGATTCTGTGCAGATCCTTTCCAGCAAACAACAATTTGGAAACAAGAACTTCAGACACAAGTCAACGGTTCAGTCACATTCATAACACTTTATACTCATATCCTCAACCCATTAAAACAAGTCAGGTTACTGTTAAGTGTAGAAAAGAACCTACAATTCAAATATTTTCCTCCTACTAATATTATCAAACAAAGCATACTGGATTAGAAATAATTCTGATGGTGTTCAATCCAAAAAGCAATACAATTCAGAATTTTCTTTAAAAAAAAAAAAAAGTACTGACTGTTGATTAAAAGGTCTTATTTTGTGCTGAACTTTGTTATTCCTGACTACAGTGACATGAAGAGAAAACTGAAACAGAATCACTACAGCCATGACTAGAACAAGTGAGAATCAATCAGCTCTAGTTTAGTTGCAATTTAAGACAATGGTTTTTGTTATCTGAAGAATACTGTCATGTTTGTAGTTAAAGTGGATCCACATGCAGAAAAAAAACTGTGGTTTAATGGGTAAAATGTATAAGTTGAATAACTTAAAGGCCGAGAAGAGAGCACATGAAACATGGAAACAGTCAGTGTGACAGAAGCAAACTGGCAGGCTTAGAGAAGCTATGGAATAGTCTAAAGCGGGACATAAAGTCAAAGAAAAAAGCTTGACAAATATTCTAAGCGTATTAAAAGCAAAAATAAAAACAAAAAGAAAGTGCACATGCAAAACATGGAGACAACAGTAGGAACATCTCCTTTAATACACTGTTAACCAATACCAATTTCAATGATTTAGACTAGGCTATGTTTGGTATACTATATTAACGATCAAGTGAGGACACAAACTTGAATATGTAAACCAGAAGAAGAAGGTTTTGTATAAATACGTAACTACATTGCAGCTGTTGGCCTACAATAGAACGGTACTGGTTTCCAACCTCAGCCACCTCCTTTCTAATGGGGCTTGCATGTTCTTTGCTCTGCTTTTCTGGACAAACTTGAATCAATCAATTGCTAATTAAAATAGCTAATTGTCTACAATTAGCTATTTTAAAATCTAACGAAATATCAGCCTTTTAAAAACCAACATTTTGTAAGCAACCAGTTGATTAATTTGGAACTTTGTACACAACATATAGGTGCATAGTATTTATTTCTGTTCATCATTGCAAACCTTAATCCATGTTGCACTGTACAACTGAATGAGATATAGTGGAAGTTTGTTCTTTAGAAATATAATATAATTTTTATAAAACGTAAGTGTAATTATAAATTTAGGTGTGCAGACAAACTTAATAGTTTCCAATAGCAACATTAAGCAAAAACAATCAGACAGTAAAAGTAACTCAGTTTTCGTTTAATAATTTCTCCTGAGTATTCCTGTCAGCAGTGTTTTGTGTGAAAGGCAGTGCTGAGAATCGGTTTCAGTGTTTGTGTCACTGGAAGTAGTTCTTTGTGACACGCGGTTGCATGTTGAAATATTTGTCATGTTGTACAATAAAATACTAAACCAAACTGACATCCAAAGTGTATTAACATTTCCCACAATATGGCTTGTCCTGAAGTGTCAAGCTGATGAAATGCATCAGAAATTACCTCAGAAATACAACTTTTTAGAAGTTAAACGTATACAATAATATCTTCTCTTTACTACAATAACTCACAGAGTCAAATAAGAGCCAAAAATAGGTTTTGGTAAGTACAACAGCACAAACCAAAGAACAAAAGGCAGAGAAACACTGCAACAGAACAAGCCACATTAAACTGCCCTGGCCTGACGGAGGAATAAAGGGCAAATATGGCCGAAGGTTATGTGCTTGGTGATACTAATTATGCAGAAGTGCCAGATTATAACACAAACAAAGGCCATTCTTGTAGGTATTATTGCTATTGGGGATATCACACTTAACACTTTGATGCAGTAACTCACTTTTTGGAGTAAATAGACACTTTGACAAAGACTGTTTAGGTAAGTGATTGAGTCTAGACTCGCCTTTTGTGGGAAACTAACCCTTTCTACTCTACTGCCTTTACCAGGGACAGAGCAGTTTATATTTGGTAGAAAGTTGCCCAAGATACCAATCCCAATTGGTAGTGATTACTTTTTAATTAAGGCTTGAACCTTTGGGGTTGAGCTCTATAAAGGGAAAGTGTTTAGCATTTCAGATTGGAAAAATATTTCCAGCATTGATTTCTGCTTTCCATTGAATTAGGAAACCAATCCTTACATTGTTTCTGATAGCACAAATACTGTATAAATACTGTATAAACACAATTACAGTTTTCCACAGATTTTCATTTTGTTTCAGAGTATAACCGCTGTAATTAAAAAATGTGAATTATGGAGCACCATGTTGTAATGCTGACTGGAGCTTGAATTCATCTCTGTATTAAGGAAGAGCTGCAGTAAAAGAATCATTGTTAAAGTTATACTGCCTTTGTTTCACTTTTTGTGAAATGAGACTTTTCCTTTATCCCACATATATCCAGCAGAACTCCTGCCAACAGAAGGCTGATGAGAAGCAATTCTTTCAGCATTAGCGGGTGTAATTTACATAAACAGCACTGGCAGTTGAAACATAAGCAACAAACAGCCCAGGGGGAATGGGCATTCAGGGTAATTAAATTCTGGTGGATAAAGGTTCGGGGTAGCATAATGGAACCACATCTAGACTGACAATTAAGAGTCAAATTTACTTAGTGATTGTGGTCTGTAATCTGAAACCAAGGCTGACAACTTTTGGTCAGTTTGCAAGATCTAACACTACTTTCCTATCACTCTCTCTCACAACGGAGTGTATGGAGCTCATTGAAGAGTCAGTCAGCCTCCACTGTACATTCCTACATTTTTAATGTCTCTAAATTACTAGAAAACAATGAGCACATCAACAGAATGCTCTCTCATCAAATTGGGGCTTAGATAGGTTTTATTAAGGATTGGCTGTGTCCTTCAATTTGCAGTAAACCATTGTAAAACCATACAGTGTAACACTCTTCAGATTGGAAAAATCTGAAGCACACATTTCTCAAGTGTGCTAAGAGAAATGTAATGAAATCAAGATCTTACCTAAAAGCACCTCTAGACATTATGAATATTGTGGGTGACGGCAGGACAGTGATTTGGGCTGCAAGAGGTTTCAAATGCCAGATGAGGCCTTTCTCTGAGCTTTTTGTTGTTCCCATGACTGAGTTCTCTGGGTACATCAGTTTTTCTTCCAAACTCCCCACAATTTTGCAATGTTAATTCAAAATTGCCCATAGTTGTGAATATGTACAAGAACCTCTCTGTGTTAACCCTGGTTTGGACTTCATCACCTATCTGCATAAAGAGGCACTTTCATATGGGCACCAACAATCACTTTGTGGATTTTTGAACTCTTTCTCTTAGTAAATCCCTTGGGTTAGAGATTGATTCATTTTCCTTTCCCCTAAGCATCAACTAAGTGTACTTCGACCCCTGTTTACCTTAAAATATATTATTCGCTTTTGAACCAACAAACTGAGAACAGTTTCTTTTCTTTACTTGTTTAAATTCTGTTGAAGCTCACCTTAGGACCAATTCAATCACAGAAGTATTCCTGAAGAGAATAAACAGAGTAGTTTCACTTTATCTGATTCAACAGCAGGGTGGCTAATAGAGGGCACCATCCTCCCTGAGCCAGAAAAAAAAAAAAACCTTCTATAGCAGGAAATGGCTTTTAAAATTGGCGTGAATAGAATATGCACCCCCCGTCATAGGCAAAGTGTAACTTACAAAAAACTTTTTGTTATAATGGATGTCTACTCTATATGCATATCTGAGAGACATTTACTATAACATCTTTTCCAATAATAAATTAGGAGAGGAGATGTTCAGCCAACAGATATTACCAAAATATTAAAAGGATGCCATTTTATGAAATAAACCAGAAACAAAGGTCAGAGGATGAGGAAAAGGATAAAACTTTTTTTATAAAAGTTTAGTTTTTGTTGCAGTTTTAGACTTGAACAATTTAGCATACCAACAAAACTTGCATATCAAAACTACTTAAATCTGGATGAATGCTAGCCCTGAAATGAGAAAGCTCCAAAATTACAGCTATAGTAAATTAAATGTAGAAAACCCCAGCATTTTGTGGAAACTTAAAAATATATTTTTTTATTCTCTGAATTAGCAACACCTCAAGTCGGTACTTGCTTTCATAACAAAATGGTACAAAGTAAGTTATACTTTGTCTGTAATAAGTAATGACATTTTGGGGAAACGGAAGAGCAAAGATTTTTAATCACTATTACAGCCACCCTTTAGACTGACATTTCCACCCTCTATGAGTGGGTGTTTGTTCTACTACTAATAAAAGGACCATCAAACAAAATAGGCTATTTATTTGAGCTTATTAGATGTTCCAAATTGTGTCATCTGTTGGACTCATTGCCTGACAGCTTCTGCACAAAACAAGCATGACTCTGTCAAACAGTGAAAGGGAAAACTTTTTGACACAGGCCACTGTAATCAGAGGCCACCAACGGCATGGAGTACAAAATCATGGTAATGTCCAAAAATTCGACTGACATCTACAGCTCTGCATATCAGTTGAATTTGGTCAGGCAACAGGAAAGAAACACAGCAGGTCACCAAAGCAAATCAAAATTCTTATCAAGGTGGGTATACTGAGATAGCCACAAGGGCTCCCCAAAACAGTGGATTGCTATGCATGAGCAGTGTAATTGTTAGCTTATGGAAACTTTTTCGAAACCTTCACAGACAGGCAAAACGTCAGTGCATAAACTGTGAGATTTGGTATTTCATAAGCAGGCGTAAACACAAAGCTATACTTTTTTCAGTGACTGTTCTAGAAAATCACAGCAAATCTGAACAGACTTGGAAAAATCTTTTTGAAAGCCATCGATGTTGTCTTTAGCAAAGCTTCGCCTCCAAAGGTCACACACTTGTAATGAAATTATGCTGTTGTACATCTACCTCGCATTTCAATGGATTAGAAAACTATGTTGCTTTCAGTAAGTAGGGCTCCAGAATTTCTTTTGCATGCATTTAACATTGTAGCACAAATAATTAGATCGATGACTAAGTCAACCTCGTCGCATATTTTTAGGAGAAAATTCAACCACGTATGTCAAAATTCAAAATTAGATTTTGTTTGGAAATAATGCTTCTACTTTCTGCCATCTTTAAATTCCAAAACAGTTTCTTTGGTAACTGTAATTGCAAAGAGATGAAGCCTATTTTTCTATTTACAGCTTGACAAAATTCACTGTGTATCAAACAACAGAGTAGTGTCTCATCACAAAGGTGAGAGGGTGAAAAAAGAGAAACAAAAACAGAACTGCAAAGATCTTACACGTGAAGCAGGAAGGCAGGAGAAGAAATTTACAGTCATGTTATCTTTGGCCACAAAGTGGCATTAGATACACAAACATGGAAAAAGCAGGGGTTTCCTGAAAAAAGCTTCTTAGAGTAAAGAAAAATCACATCACTTTAGTGTAATATTTTCAGTATTATGTGAACCACAAACTGAAAAACAAATGTAAAAAAATATGGTGCCCCACCCATTCTGTACTTCTTGCTACTTCCATTGTGTATTTAGTGTCAATTAAACAGTCTAGTTTTACTAATGTATCCACACACTTAAAGACCTAATTTAATGCTAATGTGAATGTGCTTGAACAGGTGTATTGCCCCAAAGAAAGGACATCAGGGCACCTCAGAGTGTCTCTAAAGTACCCTTGATTAAGAAAATTGCCACTTATGAGTGAATAACCAAGAACACTTGGCATTTGTTGGCTATTAATCTGTCTCAGAGACATTTTTACACGAGATGTATTCTGGCTGTTAATTTTAAGAATTTAGTGTTTACATAATAAGCCTTGAGTACTAGTCAAAGTATTAGCACAAAACTGTTTCGCAATTTTGTGTGAAACAGTGGCATTTACTGGACATACACCTGACCTCCTACAATTAGTTTCAAAATAAAAAAGTGCATTCTTTGACAAAGTCTAAAAGCTGTATATAAATCAAACAATAGCCACCCTTATGTGTCCTATAATTCCAACAAATTGACTATTTTTTTTCTTTTTAGAAAGTCTCCTGACAGTTTACCAGATAAATTCTTAATTGGGAAGAAGATTAGATTTGTGAAGTTATGGATAATTTAATTAAAACACATCAAGTCTGAAAGTACAAAAGAAATTCTTGCACCCTCTAGTAAGAATCCATCTAGTTTCACAGTCTTGTGAGTTTGTTAGATCAGTGTCTCATTAAAATCAAATGATGCAAACCCTTAAAGAAGCTGAATGCCCATACAGCATAGGAGGAGGTTCAACCCTACAGAGAAAACTGGAAACTGCCAATGCATCCAAGACCATAATGCAGCAGATGTTTTGTTGTCTGACAATCGGTTACCATGACTACTGGCGTGCGTGTAGAGTAGATCTGAAGGAGAGAGAGTGTAAAAACAAATATGAGTGGTTTTGAGTTGCTCATCTTTTTGCTCTTGTTTTATGGGCACTTTAGTAACTTTTCTTCTATCAAACCTGATGCTTTGTGTTTCCCATTTAGTGGAAATATTGCTGTTAAATATTTCTTTAAAATAACTCTTATTGTGCATAATCCTACTGCTGAAAATGAGAAACTAACATGCACAGTGGATATTGAAATAAAATCCAGATCAACATCTGGTATGAGATGACACTTCTTGTTGAAAAGAAAATGATTCCAACCTCAGAAGACGCGCGTTCATATGGGCGGTTCCAGAGAAAAGCCAACAGGGGCAGGTGACCCTGTATAACCGGTCCCGACCCCTGATGGCCTCTGTACTGGAGAGATAATACTACATCAATTTCTTAACAATAAATGTTTTTTTGTTTTTTTTTTACCAATTTAATTTCTAACTTTCAGAATTTTACTTTAACAATGATTTAAAAATTAAGATGTTGCAGTTTCAGCTTCAGTCGGATAGAGATAGGATCACAGTTCTTATCTGCTAGATAAAGGGCCTGTAACTTGCAGCTCTGGAACCAAAGGTAGCCATTTGGCTCACTTAATAGAACAAACAATGAAATATTGCCCATTTATTTTTGTTTTGGGCCCCCATATAAAAAAAAAAAAAAAAAAAACACCTGCTGTTTAAAGTCTTGCAACCAGCTCCTAGTGCCCCGACTATGAGAAAGTAGCTACTACTCCTAGTGTCAGAACTCCCACTCCCAGGTAGGAATTGCATTGGATTTTCCTTAACTTTAAAACTTCCACAGTGTATGCTTGCATATAAAATATGCCGGTTTCAATCATAATTTTCACGTCTTTGTATCATTTGGTAGATCGCAACAAAAAACTAGCATTTAGTTCCAAAAAGCAGGTCTTGGGCATCACTGATCTAATCAACCTAGATTGTGTGTTAACCACAAAAAAAAAAAAAAAAGAATGTTTACTTAATGCCAGGGCAAGAACTAAAATTATTTTTAAGGTTCAAAATCAGTTTTAAACATAAATACAGCAGGGTGTCAAGATTAAAACACTAACATTCATGAACACTAGAGTTCATGATGATAGCTCACATTCTCTTCCCCAGCTGAAGTCGGCAGACAAAGCTTCCCGAGACTCTCTTCACTCTTTCTGCATTTTAAGATTATCCCAAAGAGCCACAGCAAGTTTTTCATGTCAAGAGATTAACTCATTTAAACTTTTTAGGGTAAGTTCTCTGCATGTTTGCCTTCTCTGATGAAAACTTGTTTTGCTTTAAACTTCGCTTTGGTGTGGCCAAGTATTCACGTATGGAGACCTGCAGAGACGGGAGGCTTGTTTGTGTTTGCAGATTGTTTATAGCAAATCAATCATGCGCTGTTTGCACCATTTATCTGCATTTATCAGCAACAGTCAAGTAGGAGAGTGTGACTTGCTCCTCTCATGGATTTTGCTCTATGCAAGAAAGAAGTTCCAAAAGCACCTGGAGTGTGTATTGGCAGAGCAGGTCACTGACAACACCCTGCTGTTCAGACTGACAATGGAGTGTGATTTAATTTGTCACTAGAAAAGCTTTACCATCACTGGTATCATGTTCCAGCTTTCAGAGTGAGTTTTGAAAGAGTCTCCAAGGTGATGGATCAAAGTATATATATAGATATCTATATATATATATATATAGATATCTCTATATATAGATCTATATAGATATCTATATATATAGATCTATGTAGATATCTATATATATCTATAGATAGATCTATATAGATCTATCTATATAGATCTATATAGATCTATATAGATCTATCTATATAGATCTATATAGATATATATATAGAGAGAGAGAGAGAGAGAGAGAGAGAGAGAGAGAGCGAGAGAGAGAGAGAGAGAGAGAGATAGTGTTGGATGTTGGTGTAGAGTCTACACAAACATCTAACCACCAGATATACATGGGCAGAATCTGAAAATAACATTTCGAAAAGCTTCTCTTCTCAAAGTTGAATTATAAATGTCTTATTGAGCAAGTTAATAAATACTTTCTGGCAAAGCACTGTTCTTCCAGTGCCCAAGCTTGTTAAACAAATTGTGAATCGAGAATGAATTGCATGAACTTAGATGAATCCTTTACTATTCTCCAGAGTTTCTCAAAACTCTGTTCCTGTGCTCATACATCAACATTTTTGCAAATCCAATAAACATTGTGTAAATTTGTGAATTTTAAGTAAAACTGGAGTCACAACAAGAGTGGCCAGATACTTTCGATGAATATTTTTTTAACTTTTTGCAATTTTCAAAACATCTACTGGAATTGTAATTTTAAATTAAATTTTCGCATTCAGGAATTTTCACAGCTGAAGAGTTTTTATGCCGAGAAAATTTTTTCCCAAGGCAGCAAAAGTCTTTTCTTGCAAAAAGCATTCCCTTCTACAGCATACACCAAGAACAGCATGAACCTCCATCTAAACCAGAAACATGAAGAATGTAATAATGTCCCAGGGCTACAGGCTAAACATGCTGCTTAAAATAAACATGTTATTTTTGTTCATTGTAAAGAATGACATCGTGTTCTCCCAATGATTGACTATTACACTAATGGAATTGCTGCAATCTGCTGCTTTATAATGGCAGCTGTCATGAACATTTTCTTTTATCAATAGTCTGCTGTACTCTATTCACAAAAACTGGGATGAATTCATAAGAACTTAAATTGAAGTTACTAACTTCTGCAAAAAAGTGAGGTAACAAAAAATCCAGATGAACAAAATAAAAATATATTTAAAGAAGGAGCTATTTAGGTAAAATAAATCACTAGGTTCACTATGAAAACACTGTGCTCATAACTCACCACAGCTAATCCTGCCAGTTGTCAGGATTAGCTGACTTCCAGCAGGAAGTCGGGATTAGCTGACTTCCTGCTAGAAGAAAGCTAGCTGAACTTCCTAGCAGTCCTCCTAGACTTGCTGGGAAATCTGATGACAGACTGACGTAATCAGTCTGATGTCTGATTGTAACTGATGACGTCAGTAGTTACACTTTGTCTTAATTATTATTTTACGAGACCTAACATGGCAAAACGTTTGATGTGATTGTTGTATGCAAATGCATGAGAAAATGTGTTACCTGACCATTTACAGACTGTAGCAATGAGACTGAATGGATTGCTGTAAAATAAGAACATTTGTTCAATCTATAAATGTGTTTCATCTCTGTATAAAATCAGAGATCGACCAGATTTATCAGTCTGAAAATTGTTCACAATTCTGTTCTCAAGTGTATAGTTTGCGTTCTTTTCAACTGGTTCCAGAAATGTCATCTCATACCAGATGTTGCGATTTTTCCCATATTGCTTGAAGAAAAAAGTCAAACTGCTGTATCAACACCTGCTAATAGGTTAATAAGATGCCAACAGGAAGAAATCACATCCCTTTTGCAGAATGTGCAGAAGCTTAAGTCATTATTTTTAATGAACAGTCTACATAATTAGAGGACACTTCGTAAACTTCTTGTTAGAATTCGTAATCTATCCTCACTTTTCACATGTTGAGTAACCCCTTGCTGCCTCCGTTTTTCCGTAGTAAGGCAACAGTTCAGATGCACTTTAATTTTTCCCCTAAGGAATGTAAGGCCAATTACACATCAGTTTTCTCCCTGCATGCTGCATAAATTTAGAGACCTAAGCTTCATGAAAGCACACGCACATCAGGGCTTACCAAACATGCGGGCATATTGTACATAGCCTTACATTCCGGTGACCCCTCACAGCAGCCACACATGCAGTAGGAGAGAGTACGCACAAGCCCTGATTTGGTTTGACTGCACAGTAATGTGCTGGGTTTAGATGGCTGTCCAGAGTGCATAACCCTCGGCAACTACATGAGGATAGAAAAATAAGACTGTCTGTTCTGATATTCTGCTGAGCTGCACAGCCAGACAGGACAGCCCTATGATAGTGTCTGTGTTCATGTACATGTGCAATAGCAGCTGACTGCCTGTGTCTACAACTTGAGCATAGAATATGTGAATTAACTGATAGATTAGGAATTTACAGATGAAGAAAATAATTGTGTATTGCAAAAAAGTTTATGTAAAAATTAAATTACCCATGAATCTTAATAAGAATTGGTTTTAATGTCCAAGACTTTAAAACAAGAAGTTCGACTTTGGTTTCAGGCACTTGCAGTATACAAATATACTTCAGAGGTCATCTAATAGAGGATATTCTCTCAGATTATAAGTAAATTGGAGAATTACATGTCAGATTTATTCTAAAGCATCAAACTGTAGATGCATTGACAATACAACTTATTTTCTTGTAGAGTAAATTATCAAAAATACATCTCCCACTTTCTGAAAAACGCTTTGAAACATAATGATATTCCAATGACAAGTTTATATAGTGCAAAAAACTATAATTCACACAGCATCTTGTTACATTTTGGTTAAAGGAAGGGAGAAACAAAGAGGAAATCCGAGGACTAAATTAAAACTTAAGAATCTTTTGAGCAAGTTTTCTTTGCACTTCTCTGTTTTGCTGTCAAAAGTTTACTTGACTTTCACCTTGCATTAAGACTTTGAGACCCTTGTGGCTTGATCGTTTGGAGGCAAACTAATCCTCTTTTGCTCTCCCTCTCTTCGCTAAACCTTTCCTGAATTATTGTACTATCCTATTGTGCACGCCCTGTTTTAAGCTCAGTTAACTCTCTTAAATGTAACTGTGTGAGAGCTTTACCAATACTGTTTTTTTGTTCCCCAGATGGCGACTGATGGATGATGTGGCAACAACTAATTAGAGTCCTGTTTATTTCCAGCCAAACACCAAAAATATCAATACAAAATTGTTTCAACAGAAATGCACTTGCAGGTCACCAAAATTCAGAGGACTTAATAATACTGAAAACAACAATATCCTGACGATTAGAGCCAGGACCTTCAGACTAAAGAGGATTTTCAGCTTAACTTTTTAAGATTTAGCTACAAGACTTATGCTCTGGACAATACTGTAATTGAATAAGACATTTGCATAGGGATTACCAGATGTCCAGTTCTAATTCTTTTTATTTCATACTGGTTATTTTTATTCAAATGCATTGCAGTTGTAAAGAACAAACCTTAAGCTTGCACAATGTCACTCTCACAACGATGTGCAGTGAGTGGTCAAATGAGTAAGCAAATAGAGAGATTCAAACTCCCCCTCTCCAAACAGTGCCTCATGACTAACATTTTAGTGGCCCAAATGCATCTTTGTAAGTGGTGATTTTACTTGAAGCGTGGATGTTCTGCTTGAAGCACACAGCTTTCCCTGAAGCTATAAATACATAGAGAAAGTTAGTACTTCACACAGCATCTTGTTACATTTTGGTTAAAGGAAGGGAGAAAGAAAGAGGAAATCCAAGGACTACAATAAAATAATATCTCAAGTCAAATCAGCAGAATAAAAGAACATTTAGATATTATCCTCCATTCAGTGACAATGAAGGAGCTGTGTGTTTTGAGACTCCCTCCCATCTGCATCTGGAGGTCACATTAAAATGTAAATGTGAGTCAAGTTATATATTAGTACCACCAAAATGAAAATAAAATGACTGATGGCAAAAATAAATTCATATAAATACTACTTCATATGTCACAGACATCTACTGATGGTACATTTATGGAGTTTTGTCAGACAACACTGGAATGGCTGCTGTGAACTTAAAAGAAACTAAAAACTAGCTTGTGATTGGGAATATCAACACTGTCAAGTTAAAGTTAATTTTTCCAACTGATGCAGCTTTTTAAAATCTAAATCAGTCCTTAGAATGGGGTCATAATGAAGAAATAGAATATTGTCTGTTTATATCCCACTAATATTCCAGTATGCAAATTCAAATCTGCATCTTCATATGCAAGACATGGAAACTAATGTTCCATGCCATCACAGAAGATGAGCTTGCCGCTTTGTATTGTATCACACAAGCTTTCCAATTTTGTTCTCACTTTTGACTAAAAAAAAAAAGTTGAAAAAGGCTTACATTGTCTGAGACAGAAAATGTAAGCATTTCTATTCTGACTTTAAATTGTCTGTGATCCTTTTATTAATATTACTCAGTAAAGGAGTTCATAAGATTTGAGGGGGAAAAAAGAAATGGCCTGTGAAATATTTTTCTAATCACATTATACATACATGGTGCACAATAGGCCCAAATATGACATTCAAGTTCAAGCATGTAAAGGTTGAACACTGTTGTAATATAAAAGTAATTGCCTTGGGATACTCCACAGGTTGAACTTGCTTTGTTAGAACTGAAATTATGAGAGCACCAAGATCTCTGAAATATGTTCTGAAACAATTAGGAACAGACCAGAATAAACCCTCAGCTGTCCACCGTGCTAAAGACAGGACACCAAGCACAACATCCATTTAAAGACTATCATTAATCTAGTTGTAAACAGATTTTTGAGGTGTTTTATAAAGAAATGTAAAATTTGATATCAGCTTGTAAGGAGTAACGGCAGTTGAGAAACAATTACTTTTGTCTAAAAGTAGCTTACATTTATGTGCAGCAGGACTTCATTTCTTTTTTAGGTGCTAAAATGTTAAAAACATTTAACACAACCCAGTACGGCTCAAACTAGGGCAGTAAGTGGATCATCTAACCGGCCTGGCCATTTTAGCAGACTGGTTTTGGTTCAGTAGCTTCATCCAAGGTATTCATCACGTGATTTTATTAAATATATAAATATAAATTCATATTTGCATATGAATGTAATTATTCACATACAAATATATCTTACCCTACTTGGAGTATACACACTTCAATTTTTGCAAAAATGAGAACCATCATAAAATGTGCCATCTTAGAGATCCCATTACAGACTGTCTATAATTCTTATGAAGCAAAAAAAAAAAAAAACAACAAAAAACTCAAGATACTCAGTGATTACAAGAAAAAAAATTGCTCCAACAAGAATACAAGCTTGATGAAAAGAAAAAAATGGGTGTGATGTTTTCTTTGATTAAAAGGTCAGCAGAAAAGTGCCTGAAGTGAGAAAAGTGTGTGTAGGCAGGAGAAGAGAGGAGACAAAAAAAGAGGAAGAAAAGTGGGAACAAGTAAAATATAAAAAGGCTGGATGAACGACAGCAAACCCAGAGGGATGTCCACAGCCAGACAGGATCTAATGATGCTGTCTCAATAAAAGAATCCACAGTGCACTAAGTGCTGGTGGTGATTGAATTTAAGCTTGCGAGTCCATGATTTGGTCTCCCACGAGCTTCTCTTTGAATAATACATGAAAATCAATATCATATAAGAAACCTAACATGTGGAACATGCATGTGTTTGTAATTTTACATAAATATTAATCTCTTATTATTCTGTTAAAATAATCCATTGCAAATCCTAACATCTTTGAAGTATGCTGCATTACACATTGAGCTACGTGTTTAAATGAAAGTACTATCCTTGACAAAGAGGGTAAAAATAGAAAAGAATCTGTTTGAGAAATATCTGTGGCCAAAATAAATCTTTATGAGGAGGTCATTGAAATACAGAAAAATCCTTCCCAGAAAGAGCAACCTCCTGTAATTTAACCTCAAGAATATGTTTATTGTTACAGCGTATTCCACTTTAAATATTGCACTCATAATCAATATGCATGGCTTTTTTGTTGCAAGTACATATGGTATGCATTTTTGTAAATAACTTCTTTTTTTTTTTTTTTTAATCTTCAAAACAATTTTCAAGATTTCCTGAATTTCAAAGGAGTCTGGAAGATCAGCACTGATTAACTTATGGTGAACTTTGCACTTCAGTTTTACTTGAGGATTACCATAAACGCATATAAAGTCTCTACAACTGGGACCTGCAGTATCAACTGTGACCACTGCAGCATTCTGAAAGGTCACAACAAGCTGCTGTAACATCTTTTCCTTTCTGTCCAACGTAACGTCTCGCATGCATCACAGAAAGAAATCACTTAACAGATACGGTGTTTAGCCTTAGGATGTTCATTAATGCAAAATGCTATGTCTGAATGAATACTGTTAAAAATAAGCAGAACAACAATGGTAAGTGACATATTCCACTTAAGAATTAATCTAATTAAAACTACGAATGAGGGACGGAACTAAATAAAACTGCAGGGACAGTTGAGTTTATAATTAACATCAATAATTTATTTATTGAAGCTGCAATAGCCGACGTCGGTAGTATCTTAAACTACTAGCTTAAATGAAATGCTGTATCTGGGCATCTACTCTATACAGTCATCAAAGAATTAGAATCATTAAAGTTCATTTATTTGAACAACTCAACTCACAAAGTCAAGGATATTAAATTATTACACACTGATGTCTTCAAGCCTTAAATTTCATTTACTTATACTCAAATGTGAGCTTAATGAACAGAATGTCCAGTACCTGCCATCAACCAGTACTTGAACTACCATTATATTCCCATAGCATTTGGATCTGCAGGTTATCACTTGGTCACCGTTACATTCCCATTTTGCATACATGAATAATCACATCTCGAGAATGAGAGGAGCTGGGTCTTTTGCCAGTTGCAACAGTAACTTAGGCCAACTTTTATGATAACATAAATGTTTCAATTGTTTTACTGTAACCATTTTTACACATTGTTTACCATACAAAAGAACAAAAAAAAACCGTGACATTTTCAAGCAATAACCTAGAGTTGCATTGTCTTTGTCTTGATGTAATTGATATTTTAATCGTGTTCATATATTAACCTTAAAGATACATGTTTATATGCGTTTATTTAATGTTTCAACAATTTGCACTTGCTAGAGGTTTTAGTTAAATTGCAGCCAATTAAAGACAGCTCCAACTGAGGCTTTGAAATGTTTGTATAATCATTCATTAGTATTTATTTCTGTCACAGAAAAAAAGCCTAAACAGTTTTGCAATGAGCAAAGGGTATGTTATGTTTAGGGATCTACACTTTGTGAGGAATTTGAGGGCATCTTGCTTGCATTGCAAGATGCATGCATGATGCAGTTGCTGCAGAACAGCAGCAACTGTTCTGAATTTTAGCATATGCACACAACTTTCAAAATGCAAAACACGTTTTCACATTTGCTTCCTGATTTCTCCGATTTGTTTTATTTTGTTCCAGACTCGAAATGAGCCCAAGACTGAAATCTGCAAACCAGATGGGCACATGTAGGCAGCTCTATGACATGTTGCCAACTGTGTCAAGAAAAACAAATAGCACATTACAATTCCATGAAAGCAATTAGCAAAGTGTTTAACACCTCCTAATGTCTGTTTCTATAATCACTGGCAGCATGATAGACACTAGATTGAAGAGTTGGAGTTAAAAGAGATCTACAAGAAGTACGGCCAAAGGGAAGGTCAAAATTCAAAGCTTAGAGGAGAGATTAAGCGATAATGGTACTGGAATCTTATTGCCAAGCTCTCATCCTCGCACATCCTCTAATTTATTGCAGCACAAGGAATGCAAACAAGAAAAATTAAAACATCTTTTCAGGTGAAGCTTAAATGACTCAATAATAAGCCCAGGACTGTACAGATTCAAGGTCAGTGCCAACAAAATGGAAATGTATTTGTAGAGAATTTATGATATTCAGCAAGCGACAGAACACATATACACAAGAACAAAGCAACGGATGTAAAACATCAACTCATCTGAACCTTGAGTATTAGAAACAGGCTGTGCCTTTATCTGCAGCAGCTCAGCTGGCAATACCAGAGGCAAGTGTGTTTGAAACTAGTCTGGGTATACTTAGGGTGAGAGAGGGAGAATAAGTAAAAATGAATATGTTGTATTTTCTTTAATCCGGATGACTGGGGTAGATGGGATCATAGCTGGTCATTTTCCCCCTTTGTCATTTCAAACATTTGTAGTTTTGGTCCTTTGACACCCAACTTTCTTGGGCAAATAATCCTACTAGTATAAAAAGTTTCACAATGACAATGAGTCACTTTGTATCACCCTTTGTGATGTTTCATGCCTTCTTTCATAGCCAAAGATTTAAAATAATTTTCTAATGTCAGACTTTACTGTAAGAAAATGAGGTCATGTGATTCCAATATGACAGCATATTATGTAATATGAGGAGGTCATTGTTGTTTGGATTTGATCAGGAGTCATAACCTGTCATTTTAAAATGGGTCACTGGACCAGATGGCAATCAGAATACCTATCAATAAAAAAAAAAGGGTGCAATGTATGGTCTTCAAACAATATCATCAGCGTGATGAATATTAGATTGTCTTAAGGGTTGAAATTAGGTTTATTTTTTAAAATTGTTTTACTCATAAGAAACATAAGTTTAAAATAGTCAAAGCTTACATATTCCAAGTTGTTTTCTAGCACTATTGTACATGATTATCAAATTAGACATGCAATTGAAAGTACTGGTCTAAATGTTGTGGTCTAAAGTTAAACTTGAGACACTTAGGATTGTGTTTTGATTTTATTAAATTGTCTAATTGGATGAGATTAGATGCATCTTTATAAAATGATGTTTAGGAAAAAGCAATGAAATCCAGAGAATAATCAAAACAATATAAAAATTTTGTAAAAAAAAACCTCCTTTCACACACTAGTTACATTTTACCAGCTCAAAAATATTGTATTGCAGCCAAGCCAGTTGTTTTCCCTGAATATAAATTTTAAACTGAGTTAGCACAGGGCCCATTTAGTATGTGCTAACATACAAAACGTCAGAATCAAAAAACTTCATCACACGAAAAGGACAACAGATGAAATTGGCTTCATTGAGTACAAATGTTTTGTTATCTGTTAACACAAACAGCAGCTGAGGTTCAAGATCAAACTTTAGGGTGGATACAAAAAGCTGATTCAAGTGACTTTAGTATGGTTGTTAGCTGAATGTTTCAAAACCTGTTGATGTACTAAGATTTCCATGCAACATCTTTTCAGATTATAGAAAAAAAAAAGACTATCCAAAGAACTGTGAAAACAGTGAGCCAATTATTTACTGACCTCTGGCATCACCAGGCTGCTTTGCGGTGGCAGAAATGCATGGATGTCCATTGGAAGGGGCTTTACAACAACTTTCATGGTAAAATACAGAAATAAACATCCCCTCCAACAACCAAGAAGTACATCTTTAACCACGCGGTGTCAAACCTTGAAGCAATTGGGCTACAGCAGCAAAGATCAAGCTAGGTGTCACTCCTATCACCTAAGAACAGAAACCAGACTAACAGAAAGGTGTAGCAAAACTGGACAGTAACAGATTATAGAAATTTTGCTTGGTCTGATGAGTCTCAATACAGCTGTGACACCAAATTGTAGGGTCACAACTTAGCATAACCAACACAAAAGCATCAATCCATCCAGGCCTGTTTCAATGGTTCACAGCTGGTGGTGTAATATTTCTGGGACACTCTGGGCTCTTCAGTACAACTTGAGGATTGTTCAAACAACACAGCCAATCTGAGTATTGTGGCTCACCACATCCATTCCTTTATAAATTACTGTGACCTCTAAGGTCCTTAGATATCATTCCAATAGAGTCTAGACTCTTTGGGATGTAGTGGAATGGGATATTTATATGCTGAATATGCAGCTGACAAATTTTCAACAACTCTGTGATGCTATTATCTATCACATTCCTTGAGGAATGTTTCAGACACTTTGCAAAATCCATGACACATAAATTTGCATCCATCTGAAGGCTAAAAGGAGTCAAACCTGAACTTAAAACACCTAATAAAGTGGCTGGTAAGGGTAAATGTGTCAGTTCAGCTCTGCCTTTGTTACTGCTTTGGCGTATCAGAGACGGATTAACTTCAAGCCTGTAGTCGTCATCTGTGCTTTCACATATGACCTTGATGCATGATAAAGGTGCATGAAATGATGCCTGGTTTGTAGCTAAATACATATATGTAAATATGTAGGTTTACACATCACAAAATGCATGGATTTCAATTGGAAGGGGCTTTACAACAAATGTCATGGTAAAATACAGAAATAAAATTAAAGCTAAAAAAATATATATATATATATATTTATTTTCGGTCTGAAAATGTTGACTGCAGTTTTTATATGTGAAGACATTTCTTGTGTTTTTCTTAGTAGCATACATACACAGTCTGATTGTGTGGGTGTATCTTTTGTGTGCACATTGCTGAACACACTTGCCATCGTCATGCACTCCTTGTTTTATTGTGCAATAAAAAAAATCATCTGAACATTATTTGGTGTAGAGAAAATAATTAATTGGAGTGATGGACATTGCCTGTAACTGTAGTTGACAGTCACACACACATTTATAAACACGCACAAACACGCATACACCCAGCCATGTGCCAGTATTCACAGAGAATGGTGAGGAGGTGTGTTAACAAACACACTCTTTGAGATGCCACTTCATAAAATATCCACACTGCTTCATGCACCGTTTGCTCACACACATCTATGCATGAGAAACTGAGACACAGTAACTATATTGCACACAAGGAAATGCATTCTATGCACATTTAGAGCACCTCCTGCCCCAATGAGGCAAAGTACAGATTGCTGGAGGACAAAGAAAGCATTTCTCTTGTCAGGAAAAACAGTAAGCATAGTCTGAAAACATTAAAGAGACAGAAGAGCCATTCTACTGAAAAGACATTTGATGTGTTCACTACAATTCTGCTGTTGTACATGTACATACTGTCCATGCAATTAAAGTGCACTTGTACGCAATTTACATTTGTGGCAATATTGACGTTTGTAATTAGTTTAAGAGGAGAGGATTTCTTCCAGAAGACTTTCCCACATTGCTACAACATTGACATAGTCTGAAACTGTACTGCACACTCTGCATTTTTTTCAATGACTGGGGGCATATAAATTGATTTGTTGGTTCAGGATCAATGTATGAAACAACTATTAAAATAAATAAATGCATTACATTATATGCCATATATTCCTTAAAAATGTAATCTCACTAACAAACTACATGACAAGCTGCCTCACTGCTGTGTTAAGTGCAAAACACTCACACATAGATCATGGCAGGTATTTAGGCAAGTTATCATGAAGCTATAGTGGAAAGAGTAAAGCCGTATAGTTAGACTGATCATTTTACACTGTTTGAACATATTGTCTCTCATTGTGGATACAACTCAATCTTTGCCCTTTCTGGTCTCTGAGTTAGCAGAAATAAAAGTGTTAACTATAAAAGAACAAACTATTGTGGATGAAAAGATACATGCAAGCAACAAAACCTCTGACTAAAAAACAAATTATGTCTTTTTGGGACTAACATTCTGTATGTAGAATTGACGAGCAGTAAATATTGTGCTAGTACTGGTATTGGATGAAGGAAAGAAAGACAGTTTTAAAATTAGCTTCGTAAAGGTTTTGATGGGTCAGTGAGTCTAGAGGTCGGGTGACAGCAGCTGCACATTGGAAACTTCATTTAATTATTTTGTTATGGGGCCCAAAATTCCTGATGGCACCCCTGATCCCCCAATCGAACACACCTGACTCAAATAGTTGAATTGTCTCGTCAGTATTCAGTCAAGTTCTGCAGAGACCTGAAAATGACCTCAATTTTTAATTTAGATGTGCTGAAACGGAGACATATCTTAAAGTTGCAGGACAACGGCCCTCAGGGACTAGATTTGATTACCCCTTATTTAGGCTATGCCTCATTTCTTGGCTTGTTAGTTTATGTAATGACCATGTTTTTAAAGGTAAGACACACACTATGTTCTGCACTCCATGTAATGTTCAAAGATTGAAATACTGTTTTGTAATCTCATCCTCACATGCAATACAATCACTGAAGACTGTGGGCTTAAGCTGAACAGGGCCTTCCAAGACCATCAGTTTTGTTCCGACTGCATCAGTGATGCGGTGAGATGAAGCACCTTGGGCTGGCCTGGAATGTCTCTTGTTGCCTGCTCTGCACTCAACCTCTGACAAGCAACAAAACTTCTCTTCACAGCTACTTGTCAGTCCACCTTAACCTCAAAACACAAACGTATTCCCTTCCTCTCCCCATCTCCACAACCTGGTAAAAAGTTCTGCCTCAGTACCTTAGCACAAACGTCAATGTCACTGTCTGTCTTCACAAGAGTATACGTAGTCTCAAATACTTCTAAATCCAGAGAAATCTGATACAGTTCACAACTTTGAATTGCTCATCCACATAAACCCATAGTGTTTAAGCACAACAGAGTGTGAGGTGCTAAATCTTTCACATCACAGACAGCTTGGACAAGCATCTCTCTCTGCACTGGGATGCACGACTCAAAACATATGAAGCATTTAATGCACACTGTGAGACCCCCATGCCCCCCCCGCCTTTCCGACATGATGCATATCTGAAGATCAAACACACACACGCAAAATCGAGGTATGCATGTAAACAAATAAAATTTGAGTGTGAAAGTTCTACTGACAGCTGCCAATATATAGACATACATAAAACCAAGTGGGGACCCCTATTCTCACTTTCACAGACAGTCAAACACAGAAACTGTTAGAATTGTTTCTCCAAAGAAAGACTGTGACACCGAAGTAAAAACATGCACACACACACACACCGGCTACTCTCAACTTATAGCTATGGTTTTTCAGTAGATCACATTTGCATAATGCAAATTTACAAATAAATGTCACTTGCCCATTGAGCATCAAATCTTTCATGACAGTTAAAGATGCAATTAATGAATATAATTGGATCTTAGCTCATGACACCCGCAGGTCAGATCTTAGGACAACATGTGAATGTCAGGCACTTAGGAGGTTTAAAAAAGTCATCCAACAACAAATCAAAAATGTGTCCTACAGCAAGGAATGAACTCAAAACAAAGAGCCACTGTTGTGAAGAACTATCTTAAGTGACATGAAGAACATGAGGCCTGAGCAATCTAGGCTGGATCTCAATGTAGCTGAATCAGTCTTGATTTACAAAAGCCATACTGGGATCCTAAAACCTCTAACATGGCAAATCAAGTTTCCAAAACCTTGTACAAACTTTGCATTGTTTAACATATTTTAGTACATTTTCTGTGATGGGCACAGTATTGCAGTTTTATCAAGTGGAATGAAAACTACACATTCTTTTTTTAAACAAAATGATTTAGTTTGTACCCATTACCCAGACATCCATGAATAGAATTCAGTACACCCAACTGTCTTCAGAAGTCAATTGCTTAGCAAATATATTTTTGAAGGAACCCTGTTTTTCAGTTTAATGTCAGTACAAATACAGCTGTTCTCTGAAGGCCTCAAAAGGTTTTTCAAAGAACATTAGTGAACAGCAGCACTATGAAGACCAGGGATGACATCAGACAAACCATGGATAAGTTGTGGAGATGTTTAAAGCAGAATTTGGTTATAAAACAATAGACAAAATTTTGAACATCTCTTGGAGCGCTGTTCACACCACCATCCAAATAGTCAAGGAATATGCAGAGATTCGCAGCTTTGGGAAAATATGTTGACAAAGACAGAAGTAGTTCACTTTACAAATTTGACTTAAGGAAAAGTGGCAATAAAAAGTCACTTTTGAAAGAAACAAACTAAGTCCTGTTTTGAGTGTACAAAACAATGTAGGGGCCACAGAAAACATGTGGAAGAAGGCTCTCCAAACTGTAACTAATTGGCTTAAGCACTGCTGTGGAAATTTTACCCTGCAAATCACTCTAAATACACCATTCCAAGAGTGAAATATGGCAGCAATATACTTTAAGAATTATTTTCTTCTGGAGGGATAGGTAAACAACCAGTCAGAGGCTGCAAAAGGACTTGAAAATGGAGCAGAGGGGTTCACCTTCTATCAGTATGATCCCAAGCACACAGTCAATGCCACAGTGAAATGGTTTATCAAAGCAGCTTTGTGTATTAGTCAGATCCCAGGCCTTTGGAAAACCCATCTCACAATCTGCTGCAAAATTTGAAAATTGATATTCACAGACACTTTCCATCCACTCTGCGCTTGCGTTATATTGCAAAAGGAATCAAGTAAATTTGTCTGCCTCTCTGTGAAGCTGGTAGAGAGATACCCAAAAAGACTTGCAATTGAAATTGCAGCAAAAGGTGACTCTACAAAGTATTAAATGCTTTGAATACAGGCAGAATATACAAAAAATTAAAACAATTCAATATTTTCCCCAACACTTCACAACAGAATGTTACTTTGTGTCAAACATTTGTAATGTGCTCCTGTGCGGGTCATCCAAAGAAGTATAGATCGGTCTGCCAACGCTCTCATTTTAACTGCCGTTTGTGAAGTATTTTATTTTGAAGGAAACTTCCACGTCTGTTTGATATCTGTCCAGAAAAAATGCTTTACAAACATTTACATCCACGGTTGAATCCTTACCCCAGCTGAACCATAGCTAACCAGAAACACCCAGATTAGAGTTTTAGTCAAGTGGTATAGATTTTTTCATAAAGCAATAAAAACTCCACTAGGGGAAGTAATATTTTACCGTAAATGTTTGGGGGTTCAAATTTAGATTTGTCAAATGTGAGGAGGAAACGTCCCCTACACTCAATTATTGTGACGCCCATACTGTTAGCCTATCACATAAAATGCAAATAAAAGAACATTTAGGCTAGTGGATTTGTAAGTGGCTGGAAATGGGTGAAAAAGTGCACCAGACAATATCCGCTGGTGTTGGGTGCTTTCACTTATGTGTAACCTTTCACTTTACTTTTAAATTTTAAAACATTTTCAAAGACCTTTGGGAAAATTTACAGCATTTATGCTTCAGTTTATTTGCAGCTTGAAACAAATTTCCATTCAGTCTAAAGTGATGTAAAATTCACATTTAAAACAGCGTTACTTTACAGCAGCCACAGTGCATTACAGTACCTAATATCCAAATGGCATGTCCCTAATGAAGAGCAATGAGTAAGCAAATAAACAAATCATGACTTTAAGCAGGATGAGCCAGGCACAGTGTCAAAGCAAAGCATCCAACTCTCATCTGGAATGCTTGACGAGCCAGTGGATGAATTGCTAATAACCAGTGAGACTCCACACTGAGAACCCAGTTGGGCTGCCCAAATCCCAGAACACATAACCATCCTTCCTGTCTGTATATCTCTAAAACACACACAAAATAAAATCCATAAGAACTGGCCTTGTAAAGCAAAGAGCCATTGGCATGCCGCACACGGCACTGTGAGAGCCAAACGGATCCCCCCCTTCCCTCTGCATGCTGATCATTAGAGAGACAAAGTGGGAAGAGCGACAGAGGATGAGGCGAAGAGGAAGGGAGACGGGCAAGGCAGTAGTGCCATCTCCCCAGCGGCTCAATCACATTTAATGCCTGGACAGAGCAAGATGAAACTATCTGCTGGTCACTGCTGTTAATATCACCAAAATAATGAAAAGTCTCCTACAGATTGACAGCTTTGACGTTTTAGAGGGCTAAAAATGGAATGATGGCACATAGTCGGCATTTGTCAAAGTGTATTACTTTCTGTCATCCATCTTTTCTCTTTTTGATATATACCTCCCTTTCTATCTCTTACCCTCATTCCATCTTTAACAGCAACAAAGGGATTAAAAAAGGATTACTTGTGACCTGTCAATGTGACGTGCATGCAGAGTATAGTGGGGTTTTTCTTTTCTCATGCACTCCTAAGTCAATATGATAAACCTACAAAGCGAGAAAGAGGTCAGCCTTGTATGTGTATAGAGAAGATCAAGTGTGAGATAGCAGAAACTTCATGTATAGAAATGATATATCCACAAGAGCAAAATGCTGCCTTCTACATCTTGAAAATAAGAACATACAATTTTCTGTAACAAATGGCTATAGTTCCTCCTTCAGTGTGTTTATGCCCCATGTACTCAGTGTGGTTTATCTGCCATTTTCAAGCTCTCCTGTGGAAGTACGGATAAGCAGGGACACTACAGGAACATCGTGTGTGAGTGGGGGGAAAAGACAAGTATTGTTTTGGGAGTGATAACCTTTTCTTGTGATTTAAAGTACTTGTGGCTAGCTTGGAAATGAAGTATTGATTTGAAATAAGGTGGAGGGGAAAGAAGGAGGGTTAAAACGGAAAAAAAAAGTAGCTGTGGATGGAAATCTCAGCAGCTAGCCAACCACCCACATCTGTCCTTTGCTCTTGAACACAAAGAAAACCCAAAAATACAACCAATGTTCGTTTATGAGTGAAAACAACCTAATATCTCAGTCAATTGTACCAAACCAGTTGCCATTTCAAACTACTTTTGCTTGGCAACCTGAATAGTTTTGCACCACTAGTTTAGAACATACAAATGAAAAATTAATCGCTTCTACAAAGTGATTAATGTGAAGAAGTGTTGAAGGAGCACATATAAGTGTTCTCCTTCAACATGAACATTGTCTGGATTTTACTGCAAATAGAAAGGTGTGCTTCTGCAAACCTATCTGCAGTGGGTGTATTTACCCAGTTTTGTTTGACAAACAGGACCACAGTAGCTTTGCTAGAGTGAGCCCCCTGTAAATGCCACAACTATGCATTTTTTTATCACTATTCAGACCAATTATTTATATATACAAGAGGAATCTCCAACTCCTGAAAGTTCTCCAAAATTCAGCCACTCTCCTTTTTTGAAAGCTAAAATAATCATATTAGCCTCATTTTTACTTTTTTTTTTATTTTGCCTATTTTACAATTAATTGGAGATTTTGCCATTTATTTCAATGGTCAGATGAGACCAAATTTGTGGGGTGAAACATTTAAGACTGTATGTCACCTGCAATTCACCATCCTCACTATGAAACGTGATGCTGAATAAATCACATTCTGGCAAAGAGTTTCTTCAGAAAGGAGAGGAAAGCTGGACAGAGTTGATGGAAGTAAATGAAGCTAAACACAGTAATCCCAGAAGAGGATCTGTTACAGGCTGCAACACACTTTATAAACTGACACCACATTTTTTTTTAAACCCTCACATGCCACTAAGCTTTGACATCATCAAATCAGCTATGTTTAGAGATTACAAGGTCAAGGCTAGCCTGGCCATTGCCTTCCTGTGCAATTCCACTCAAAAAAAGTTCTCATTTCCAGCAGTCTGGGCTTTCTCCCATTGACTCAGATTCTCTCCAGTCAATTTTCAACCAAGCCAATCAACGAAGAGAAGAAGAAGTTGTGAACAATGATGTTGAATTTCTGCGCTGCTTTAGAATTGTAGTCAGTCAGTAGTTTTAGCAATGGCAGCAGAGGAAGTGAAGGAAGCCGTTCAGTTCGCGTTTGCCATGCTTGCAAATACTGAACCAACATGAGCAGCCACCTCATTCAGATCAGTTCTTTGCAGTGGAGGATGGCTATTAACAGTGCAGGAAATTTCATTGTGTTGAACTGGTGCATTACATACGTCACAGGCAAACTTTAGCGATTGGGTAAAATTTAACACCTCAACACAGTCCACAAGGGGCTGATTTTTCCCAGACTAGCTCAAGGTTAAAGGACATAGTGGAAATGGGGGAGATCTGATCAGGATGAAGAATAAATAAAAATGAAAAACCTCTCAATATAGTTCTTAATTTGTGTGCCATTGAGACTTTTCTTTGCTGCTGTCAATTTTTAATTTTCTTTTGATTTTGATCTGAAGAACTACTCTCCCCCCTCCTTCTAAAGAGTATAACATAAGAACACATACTTTGATAAAAGTAGTACTTTGTTAGGGATCTTTATCTCCAGTTTTTCAGACTCTTAAAACATCTACTTCCAGAGGACCTCAACACACTGAGATGGCATATTGTTGTTCATGTTTAATGTTTTTTTTTCCATCCTTTTATTTTAGGGTTGTGTTTATATCACCTTCATTGCTGCTTAAATTTTGGTTCTATGTCCATGTCCTTTTTGGTTCAACTTATCTTTTACTTGAGGGTGAAAAACAGAAAATAAGGAGCTTATGAAGTTATATGTGCATCAGAAGATATCACTAACCTTTTGTCTGTTTTTTTGAAAATATAAAATGGTGCATAAGAGAGCATTTTGTTTTCTGTAGTGTTTACATACTGAAGGTAGTGAGAGCCCATAGTCTTGATAAATTAAAGGAGAAAGAAAATCTTTTGATTATTTGAGCTGCTGATCACTGATCTGATAATAAAGGAACCAGAGACTGATTACAATCTCTGGATGACTTATTGGTGCATCTCTACTTGAAAACGAGTTTCTTGCTTTGGCGGAGTATGTTGCATTTCTTTTAATCAGCTTCCTGACTTGCAAACTAATTTTAGCCGTTAATTGGTTTTGCAAACCGTTATATGACCTCATCTTTAGTTGTTAATGGATTAATCTTCAGTTAATGGATTATTTTCTTTTTAGTTGTACTGTTAGATTTCTTTTTAAAGTTACCCATACCAGATCTTGGTGCAACAGAGGTTGGTTTTAAATACCATATTTTCTGCACCATAAGTCACCCCATAGTATAGGTTGATTCAGTCAAAAAAATGCACCATGAGGAGGAAAACCAACATAAAAGTCACACCGGAGTAAGCTGCATTTTATTTGGAAATTGTCAAATGAGAGGAGGATCTTGTTCATGTTAATGATATAATCCAGTGACACATTGTGTTCAGTTGCTTTTCAACAAACTCTCAAACGGTTGATTTTGGCCTGGAAGTTTGGTGGCAGTTTGATGCACCAATGTCCATGCTCTAATTTATGGTGGTCAAGAATAACTGTACTCCACTGGTAAAGTGCGTAAGAGTGGAAACGCAATTAGTGTAAATCCAGGATGATAGAGAGGTGGTTGCATTGAAGCGGTAACACCAAGAAGGTCCCCCTGCAAAGTTATTTATATTCATTGCCTTGGCAGCTACCCGGGTGTGGAGACATGATTATTCACAATCCTCAACAGGTGTTCTTGCAGTTTCAGAAGTCGACACCGACAGATAGACATAACTACCTAGACAAGGTAATCGTCAGAACACCATCAGGACGCTCTACGTACCCACCTATGGACTTGTTCCTCCAGTTCTGCCCATCTTGCTTTCAGTCCATGACTAGCTTTCCTCACGGCTGCAGACAACAATGTTTAATCCTTGGTTCATGTCCTTCAGTATAACTTTTTAATGCACCGGACATATGCGTCACGAAGAGGAGGGAGGGGGGAACATATAAAAGTCACACCTGACTTATTCGCAGGTCCAGACAAACTACAAAATATAGCCTACAAATATCTGTATACAAAATCTAATACATAATACAATCTATGTTCACATTCTTTGATTAAAGGAGTCAACTGCAAACAGAAATATTGCTATAGAAATGTAGAGACTGATCTGTTATTTTTAGAGTTCACTGAACTACTGCAAGATGATTAGATGAATATGCTATAAAATGCAATCTATTTTTTCAAAAGGTTGAAAGGTTAATTGCAGAATTGATGATTTAGCATGTAACAAATACCATGAGATTTCATGTTATTTTTTATTATGCACAAGTAGGATGTGATATGTAAAAGAAATAAGCATCAGTGGATATATGTGGAGGGAGTGCATATCAGGAGTATCTAGTTATTACCGGTTGTCTGCACAGATCGTTTTAGTCCTGGTACGCCTCCAAATGTCTCATAAGACATTCTGCTCACACTGTGAAAAGTCTTATCTGAGGAAACTTACAGTATGTGAGGAGATAAAGTTTCAGAGGCTCACTGTGAGACACTTGCCCAACATGAGGCTTGCTGCTGTGATCAAACCGTTCAGTCGCAGGGTGATCTGCCTAACCGGTGGATTACACCGGCACCCCCAAAGGATGAGAGCCGCAGCTTTTAAAGTAGAATCCTGTATGTAAAATGAAGCCTCTGTGACTGTTAGTTCCAGTAGAGGTGCAAATGTAGCCATGTCAAAAATACCGCTAATCGAAAGTTCAAGAGAAGAAAGAGAACGAGAGGGAAATCACATTTTTGATGTGTTATCACATCCTCTTTGTTTGACCAGATTTCATTCAATTGCAGTTGTTGGCTTAATTGGACGCATCCGTTTGGACTGCAGCCCAGACTGAGGACTTCGACCTGATCCAGCTGTTGGCAGCCTGCATTCAGGTAGCCTCTAAATTGGCTTATCTATTCTGACCCTGGCTAGCTGATTAACAAACAGTGCTGTATGGCAGCACAAAGCACAGGATTAGTGAGGCGGTTTATACGTGTTTGAAAGTGTGAGCGTTAAGACCTGGATAGGATCATAACTGTGGCACCACCAAAGACAAAAAAAAAAGAAAGAAAGAAAGAAAGAAAAAAAAACAATTTATCACGGACAGGTGCTTATCTCATTCCACTGGTGTATATGTTTGCGCGTGCACATGAGTGCTCGTGACTCCGACATTCACGCGCCTAACACTCTGCTCCAGGTCTCTTCCTCTCTCGCTCTCTCTCTCTCTCCATTTCTTGTACATTGGTTGTTCGAAGCCACCCAGTTGTGCAGCGGCTGTGCGTTCCCACCATCAGCACCTCTCAGTCGGTATGGCGCTCTCCTCGCTCTCCCTCCATTCTGTAGCCGCTCGCAGACTGTATAACGCTTCCTGATGTCGGAAACACGCTCAATGTAACAGTGACACTATGCAGGCGGTGGTGAAAGACAGAAAAGACGTTAAGACACCCCCACCACCACCACCGACAACACCACCACCTTCTGGCACTGCAGTATCTAACAGAGGATGATATTGGCGGTAATGCCATTGTGCTCAAGGATAATCTATAAGTATGAAATTTGTTGCTTTTCAGGATAATCCAGGGGAGCAAGCATCACACAATCCTAAAACCACCTGTTTTGTGCTCACACAGCCAAGAAACACGCCGCACCGTCTAAAAGGACTCGATTTACTTAAATAACAGGAGGCATTAATGATAATCATGAAAACTGAAGCCGCGAGTAATTATCTGACTAGTGAAAACTTTACTGTTTGCTATAAGGCGCAATTTGCATCTTTGAGCACATTTGCCACTCGAACCCAAAGTGAAATGGTGGATGCAACAGAAATGAGTCCAACTCAGAGCCACATCAGTACGTCAGGGAAGCCGGGATGTGATTTAAGCAGGAGCGCTTTTATCAGCGCTGAATCCCCCCGTCTGTTTCCTGACAGACGCACACAGAGATCTGCTGTGATTCTGGGGAGCAAGAGAAAAAAAAAAAAGCGCAGTAACTTACCGATATGGATGATTGAATCCGACAGCGCAGACTTCCACTCTTGGCTCCCAAAAACGGCAACAAGCAACACAGCCAAGAGAACTTTCATTATGTCCAGAGATCAGAAAAAGAAAGACAGGAAAAACTACAGCTCTGATTAGAGTTAAAATCCCGTGAAACGAGGCTCCTCTTTCAGTCCATCAATCTCTGTCTCGGTTTGCTCTTTTTGCGTTCGAGGAGATTGAGGTTTAAAAAAAAGAAAAAAAAAGAGGAAAAAATCGAGGAGCAGATTTCCAGGGTGTAGTTAGAGACTTGTACCCTGTTGAAATTCCTCCGACCATCAAATCAGATTCTGGGTGAGTAGAGAGGCGCCGAGCTGCGGTAAAGAAAAAAAAAAAAAAAAAAAAAAAAAAGAAAGAAAACACGCCGCATCCAAAACGCCGACGCGTTAAGTCGAAGCTGAGGGGCCGGATGATGTGACCGATCGTTGAAAAAAAGAAATAAACCTGTGACGATTCGACAGCGAGAGAGACCGTTTGGGGGGGAAAAAACCTTGTTGTCTTGAATTGCAGGTCCTGTGATGGCTAATGACCCGAGATCCCCCCCTGCCTTTTTAGACCTGGCGACGCAGTTTCCCCTCCTGCACCAATCGCCACCAGCAGCGGCAGCAGCAGCAGCCTCTCAGAGCACCAAGCCAACGACCAAAACTTCCATTCCTCCTGGGGTTCCTTTTAGGTTTCCCTTCACTTAGCTGCTCTTTGAATAGAACCAAAAGTCAGAGCCAGCAGCGACTTTTCTTGAGGAGGACGGAAACGCCAAATCTGAAAGAGCCTCGTCACATGGCAATACCACGCAGAGGTGTATATTCCACAATTGTCTGTAGAATTCCTGTAGGAACGGGGATGGAGGCTAGATCTTACAACCGAGAGCTCCAAACGCTCCTCAGCACACTGGAAGGGAAAATGTAGGACATTTCAAGGGAAAAAGATATACAATACACAGGATGCGCACAACGACACTCCGTGGACCGCACTCCGTATGCTGGTACTCGCCTCAGCCCCAGCTCGAGCGGTGGCTGGTGAAGAGGAGGTATGCAGCGTCCGTGTGGGAGAGAGGAGGAGAAGGGTGGGGTGGGGGGGGTGGGGTGGGGGGGGGAGGAGGAGACCCGAGAGAGAGAGAGAGAGAGAGGTTGCAAACGAGGGCGGGCATCTACCGTCTGAAATTACCTTGGAAAAGCAAGATGAAACGGGAATATCTAGAACTTGTAAGGGTGAATCTAACAGAAAGATGGGTAAAGAAAGATAATGCAGGTGCATCATAAAACATTAAGAAAAAAAAAAGGAAATTCACATTCATTCCACACAGAGTGATTTACTTCAAGCGGTGATGATGTCAATCATTATTGTAGTCGACAAATCATAACCAGCCAATATTCAGCTTTTTTGGAAATAATACACAAGACCAAAAGACGAATATTGTCTACTAACCCTCAAAAGGCAGCCGATCTTGCAGTGAATCTTGCTGCATATGCTTGGATTATTGGACAGTTGAGTTGAAGGAAAAGGTGTTGAACAAGGTGCACAAGTAAAAGGGAGCCAGAGACCAGAACGTCACAAGAATCTTTGGAAAGAAGCCCAAACTTTTTGTGCAATGACCCAAGCTTCTCTTTTCACATGAACTTACATTTAGCATTTAATTTGAAAATCAAGGCCGCAGTGTCTGCAGGAAGTGTTGAGGAACAAAATCCAAATTGTTTGAGGTCCATTGTGACGTTTGCAAAGTCAGTGAGGATTTCATGATTTTCTCAAGCTCAGAGTGAACAAAGTAATGCAAGAAAATGTAAAATACCCCATGCTTCCCTCTAATAACGAACTATGTGGAGATTTCATTTCGTATCAACACTTGCAACCTGCTCACACTCCCATGAATACAAATACCTGCTTTAATGAGAACATCAGTGTGCTTGATTGGGTTTTAGAAGAATTTGCAGGCCGAAGAGAAAACTTAGGAGTGCTGTCAAGACAAAGATGAGACATCAGAGTCACTATTGAAGATGAGTTATTTAAGCAACCTGATCTCAATACCTCCAAGTCAGACTGATCACCTCCACGCCACGCTGCATTAATGCAGTAATTTATACTAAAGAAACCCAACCCACATTCAGAACAGTACATGTTTCTCATTAGGTTGGTATTTCTGTATAAAATCATTCACTTATTTGATTGTATAATTTCCAAACAAACGAGTTTCACTTTTTTAATCCAACTACAGAGGTGACAAAACTTTTAAATGATATTCTAATTAACTGAGGTTTAGATGAATGCCAATATCAGCAGGGCCTAAAAAAAGAAAGGTTTCCTAAAGAAAGGTTTTTCTATGCGGTGACACAGATGCTCATGGATTAGCACATGGTATCGATGAACATCAGGGATTTTATAACACCTCGGTTAAAAATATGCAAAGAAAGGTGGGGGAAATATGCACTATGACAATACATTTTTTAATTACCGTAATTAAAATGTATTTTTTTGGAAATTCACCTTCCTAACAGGAATGATACATGTAACTGTTGGGTTGCATCACTAAGCATCAGCACTGTCTGGAGCTCTTTAGGCTACTGGCCTAATGTCTACTTCCAACTCCGCAAGAACTGAGTTCAATGACAAGTTGCTTAGAGCAGCACTGCTTAATTTGGCCCTCTAATCATTTTCCATTTACAACATATGTTTATCATCTGTACCTTGTATCACTGCGATTCAGACTGAATCACATTCATCCACTGATCAACCGTATTGTTCACTTTAGTCAAACAAATCCTTTCATCTATCCCTGTATACATTCTTTGATGATTTATATTCATTTCCAGCATCTACGTGCCCATCTTTTTGTCTCCGTCCACCCAGCCATCCATCACACTTAACAATCCATGGACGGCTTCTATTAATCTAACAGACCTTGGATTAGGGATTAGATGCGTTCGGAGCGTCAGGCCACTATTGACACTTTTTGTAAATACACACTCAAAGAATGAGAGATTTAATCTGTGACTTTGAGGTCAGGTCTTTTTTTGCTTTCCAATTATTTTCAATAATTTTTTTGTCCACTTGCAATGAAGAAATCCTAATACATAAAAGCAGATATTGCAAAGTTTTTTTTATTTTTTTACAAAGATAGAAAAAAGCAGTATATATATAAAATTCAATAATCCTTGAAGATCTGAATCTGAAGTGTTCAGTGATACTGTGTTTACTTGTGCCTGAAGAAACATTTACATGACTGACTTTCATCTTTGTTGCACTAAAATAGGTTCAAGTCTGGACATTTTTACATCTTATATTATATTTGAGAATTTGTAATGCTTTTACCAACATTGCTCCATAGGCAAGTCATTTTATATTCTTTTATGCAAGCCCTTAAACAACATTGTTCCATTAACTTGTGTGCCAAAACATGGACATTTTTTAAAGATTCTTTATTAAATGTCCATCACTGATATCAGCACCTGATTTCAGCTGGTAATCTATTGTCCGATACACCTCAGGCGAGATGCTGAACCACCTTTTGCATGGTCAAATTTTAAAAGCCTTTTTATGTGCATGGTTTGCAGAAGTGCAGCATAAGTGGTGCACATCGCTTTGTTTGTTGAATGAGAATTTTCTGCAGTGAATTTAATTTGTTATTTTTTTTTTTAGCCCTTTACTATGGAAACCAGCTTGAGAAGCTACGACCTATGTCATGTGACCTGCTCCACCCACTGGTATTAAATATATACATCCAGAAGTGAGAGCTGCACGGAACTGTCTGAAAAGCCTGCCATGAAGTCTTGCACTGCTAGAAAAAAAACTGTTCTTTTTATTAATCATCAGGACAACTTTTTCAACAACTTTTGTTCACAGAATTAATGTAATGAAGACTGAACTATGTTGCAAGCGATATTATCAATGACCATGAGTTCAAACAGAAAGTAAGCCTGCTAAAATTAGCCTAGCAAACTGCACCACATAAAAAAAAAGCAGGAAGATGTGATGGGGACATAAAACAAAATCGGAGTTAATGTTTGATAATATTTGTGAACAATGGCAAAAGCTATGCATGTATGATGTGCTAGAACATTAAAGTATTTTTTTAAAATAGGATTAACCTGTGTTGGGGCAGCATGTTGAGGCTGACCTTATGGTTGGGACAAAATGTCTGTCACTGTCAGCAGAAAAAAAGGAATAGGAGAGAATGCAGCTTGGTACATCACCCTATTAAGCCATTTAATGGTGTCCATAATTTGAATTCTCACATATTTATGACCAAAAAAAAAATTGAGGACTTAATTTGTGTTAGCAATTTGACAGTTACTCGAACATCAAGGGAAGAAAAATGCACTGCTGCTCAGTTAAGAGATTGTCTCCTCTGATTTCAAGACAATTTACATCTTTGCACCAGATAAGCCAAATCTACACGTCACCGTAAGCTTTGACTGAACTTGGACTTAGAACAAGTGTCCGTGCTTTTCATGTCATGCAATATGACATGACCATCCACAGATGATCACATCATATCTTTCAGTTGATTATAAGGCTGGTGGGACTGGAAGTTTATAAAATCAAACCACAAAATAACTCATGTAAACTTTTATTAATTATTATTATTATAATACAGCCATCCAGTGGCCATTGGACAAAGCGTGGGGGTCCACAGGTCACTAGTTCATTACAGGGCAACATAAAGACACAAAAAGGAAACATTTCCTAAGATTCAATTTAGATAATCCAATTAACCCAACAGTAATATTTCTGGGCTATGAGAGCAAGCCAGAGTGAAAGAGTGTTAGTCATACCAGCACATTGTAGATAGCTCATCTTAGAAGATTGCAATTGTCAGCATTTGGGGGAAAACAGAATTTTTGGAGAGATTAAGATCCTTAGTTCAATAAATTGTAAAAGTATATTTGGCAGGAGCGTTAGGTTTATGGAGTGTTTCCCAGCAGAACCTGTCAAGCTTCATTAGACTGGATGGAAATAGTCAGAACATCTTCAGAGAGAACTGAGGAAGGTGGATCAAACCTTTTTTCCATTTCACAATTATAGAGGCCATTGTGCTCTTGGGAACACTCAAAGCTTTAAAAAAGCTTTTATGCTCTTACCCTCATCTATGGCTTGGAACAATTTTATGGTAGAGGTCTCCTGGGTGTTTCTTCGACTTTATAGTTAGGTTTTTATCCTGTTATACACGGAGGATTGTTGTACATTCACATCTATGTGTACTTTCATGTCTAATGTTGACTGGCTTCCCACAGGTGGCCTGCAGTCAGGTTGTTGACCTTTGTGTGTAGATAAAAGCAAACAGAAAGATCCCAACTTTGAGGCTGAATCTGACCAAAATAATAATAATACTAATATTTTAAATAATGATTTTAACACCAGTGTAATACTGAGTTTTCATTTAATAATTATGTATCAATAATGGTAATGTGACTAGGAAATAAAAATTTTTTAAATGGTAGAAACTTTACAAAAAGTGAATAGAGAAAATGCATTTCTTTGGCAGACATTTTTGAAATTTCATTCCTTATGAAGGTTTATATTACATTAAGTAAATTAACTTTTAGCATTATCTTATGTTAGATTTATCTTAGAAATAACTTTGGGCTATCACTAGAAAAGTGTCACGGGATTATAACATTTTCTAAGTTACTATAGTGTCTGTGTCTACGCACAATTTTCATAAATACCTATTAAATAAATATGAACAACATAATTATGTTTACTAAAATAGGTCATGTTTATTGCTGCTGAAATAAACGTTATCCATCCAGCTATTATTGTGATGTACACTATGTATAACGAAGCACTGCTCATAATTGACCAGCACATAGTTTTTTACTGGTATTTTACAAAAACAGAGAGATGTTTTGTCACAGAACAACAACTAAGGCAATTTCCTCAAGTAGCCTTCTGCTTAACCTGCATCCATTGTAGCTTAACCAACACTCCTTTAGTTACCAACAAGTTTGTCTATAATTTGCAAACAGAAATATTTCCAAACAGCTTTACTTATTTGTCTTGTCCGTCAAGTCCAGAGGACCCCAAAGTGCTTCTACTACTGTGCTTCACAGCCATTCTCTCAATTCATTCACACACCGATGGTGGAAAGCTACTGCTGCCACTGTTCCCATGGTGAAACATGATGCTGACAGTAAAAGGTTGTTGGAGGCATTTCCTCACAGCAAACAGGTCAGTGAGTAGGAAAATGGATTAAGCTAGAGATGGACCAACTTCAGCGCAACCCTAGAAGAAAATGTTTTAGAGGCTACAAAGCAGTAGAAGTTTTGGAGGCTCTTCTTCCAACAGCAGAGGGACTACATCAAAAATCTAGTCATCTGTATATTCCAGTGCATAAGCAAAATAACTGCAATGGGCAAAAACTATAAACCAAATTTTAAAGTGAGCCACCATTTATAGTACAGATCATCTCTGGTTTTTTTCTGTTCATTGAAGCTATATCTGAATATCAGTATTCCTGGAGATATATTGAAGCTATATCTGCAGGAAGGCATTTCCTTCCGTCCTGCAGAAGGAAGGAAATGAACCCTCCTCACAAATTAACCTTCCAACAGAAGGTCATTGAGCTAGTTGAGCTACTGCTGCCAATAGCTCATTGTTCTTCTATAGATGATAATCTTGTTTAGCCCCTTTTCCTTCATAGGTATTACTATTGGCTGAGCTTTTGCTCTCATTTATTCTATTGGCTTAAAAACTGGCACATAACTTCTTTGATGAGCTGTGTTTCTCTCCTAGATAAAGCCACTAAACTCACTACTTCTGCTATTAACCGTTTACCTTTCTCTGAGATTTTTTTATTTGTGCGTTTGCTCTTTGTAAACCTTTAGTTGGTCGTGGCCGATGCCCACTTATACTCAGCCAGGTTCTACTGGAGATTTCTTCCTGCTAAGCGTTTCCCTTCTTCTGCCACTGCATACATAGTCAGTATGAGGAATTGCTGCAAAATACATTAGTCCTTTGCTGGGTTTCCTAAGAAAGAAAAAGTTTTAGCTGATTTAAATAATCAGCTGAACTTGACTGTATTGTTTGATAACTATATTCAGTTAGAATGCATGTCTGATTTAGAATATGTATGATTCCACAAATTTGTTTTTGGCTCTCTGCAGCAAATTGACAACTTGTTGTGAATTGGTGCTATGTGAATATAATTATTTTATATGGAAGAGGAAAAACAAGTCAATACATTTTTTTGTAGAAAATGTCTTTTTTAATCAGATGGTTTAAGAAAAGCAGTAAAAAAATATTTACCAGAATATATTTAGTCTTTGAAACTTAAGCGTTACCTAAAAGTAATCAATTTAGGAACTTGTACATTTCTACAGATACTTGAGCAGAGATGCTAAATATTTCAGTGTAACTGTAGCATACAAAGATATGAGAATTTTTTTTTTGTTCTTTAACCTTCGTCTTGTGAAGGTGGATCAAAAAGAAAAATCACACATTGTTGGTATAAAAACACTGTGAAAGTCTGTAAGCCTCTTCCTTTCATCCTAAACGACTGTTGCCCTTTATTTGTGCAACTTGGAAATCATGTCACCTTGAAAGTGTTTAGACCTATAAGTGAAAGTGAGATTTTATCTGAGGGCTATCAGCTTACACCCCTTAAAAACGTACACAGACACCCATGAGAGCTAGCAGGTCAGAAAGCACTTCCATCTCCGAAGGACTGATTCAGGTAGCTGTTTAGTATGCATACCTATGACCGGCACCAGCTTTCAAGGACAATGCCTATCTTTGAAAGGCAAAAGTGGATGGAGGTCTGTATATTCATGTTCATATGCACACGTGAAGAAACAGAAGTGATTGATTGCAGACTGTGTGAAGCAGCTATGCTTGAAACCATCAGGCAGGACACTAAAGCTATTAAGTGTTAGAGTGGCAGAGGCCGACTTTCTCAGAACCACAACCTGTCATTACAAGCATGCATGTTCTGAGTGCATCTGTGTGAGTGTACATGTATTTGCGTTATCTGCTCTCTTTTATACAATAACGAAAAAAAAAAAATCTGACATTTTTAAACCAAAGTAAAACCCAGCATTCATGTTGTCCACATCCCATAGATATTTTACCTACTTTTTAAATTATTTTTTTTTACACAGAATCAGACGTTTAAATTCAAACACACTGATTGTTTATTTGGTACAATAATCACTGACAAATGTCACACCCTCCAATTTAAGCTAAAGAGCAGACTGGTTTGTTTTGGTCAAAGAAGGTTGATTATTATCCATTTTCATTATGTAGGGTAATGTAAATCAAAAAGTAATTGCAGTTGCAAACCCATTACAGAGTATTCTTTGAAAAATCATTCTGTGCTCGCATGGCTTTTAATTAGACATCACACAAGAAGATACCACGGAAAACACACAACATGAAGCAATCCATCACCACTCATCCAGGGAGTACAAAAAAATCCAATAAATCACTGTAGTTCTCCTAATAATAGAAGGTACCTTTGTATTTATTTATTTCCCATGTTTATGTAGCAGTGTGTTAGCAGTACTTCACCTGTCCACCTCCCCAGTCATTAATGCTAATGGCAGTCTAATGTGGCAGAGAGGGATGTATCGTTATGCATCAGGGTGCGCAATCTAATCTTGTGAACTACTAAGCAAGAGCATGACTCCCAAAGGGAACTTTTTACCACGGTAACAAAATGTAAACTGTTTGCAGAGATATGCAAAAGTATTTGTAAATGCGTGATGCAAGAAGCAAAGGGCGGGGTGGGGGTCATCTGTTTGACGCAAGTACTTTTCCACAATGGTGAGAAAAGGTGTGTTATTTGAAGATAAATATAATCCAGGTATTCGTGTGCTCTTTTTGTATCTATTCACTTTGAGCATTTAGAATTAGCATATTGAAATGAAGGCACTGCAGCATTATTGTAGAGATATGAAGTTATTCGACGGGAGGCAAACTAACTCATCTGACACAAGACGTATACCAACAGTCTTTTTGTCCCTTACATTAATCTAAAGTGAGGATGCAGAGTTGCAGCTAATGGTGGAGTCTGTTGTGGAGTGGCAGAGACTGAAAGACTGAAAGACAAAAGAAAGAAGTGTATTCTAGCCTGGAGCCTTGTACTGACCCAACGCCAAGTGCACAGAAGAGTCTCTCTAATCTAAGTATGAGGGAACAGTTGTTTCCCCTGATCTTTTAACATTTGAAGAAATATATCTACAAATATAATTATAGAAAAATAGTTTATATTTGTCATTACATATTTAATACATTTTCATTATTAAAAAACAAACAGCTCCCTCTCTAGGGAGCTGTTTGTCGCTTTAATACTCAAGTGAATGGCTGTGAGGTATTAAAGCTTTCCACATCATTAGTGCTGATCTCAAAGCTGGAGCAACATGTTTTTCAAATACACTATAACATATATCCACTATAATATATTTGATTGATACACAGGAGGCCAACATGTGCCAAGAAAACATACCCCAAATCATTACACTACCAGCTGCTGTCTGATGCGAACCAACATAGATCCCCATTTCCAAGTTTATGTTAGCCCCAAATTAAATAATTAAATACAATGATTACACCAAATTCAGAAACAAAAATTAAGACTCATCTGGCCAGGGAGCGCCTATTTTCCCCATCTTTTATTAATAATTTTTTTGTGATCTTGTGTGAATGCCCATGACTTACATACTTTAGTCATGAGTGATAATTTGTGCTAAAGCAGGCTTTTGCATATCTTAAACCAGTCTGTTTTGTTCTCCGTCATCAAGACATTTTTGCTATTAGTAGTAGCTTTGTGACGATGACTGCACTCCGAGTCTTCAAAAGCTGTCCACAACTCAAGTGCTGAAATCATGTTTAGGCAACAGGCATTTCAAATGTAAATAGTATACGACAGCAAACAACTCAACAACTAATTTGCATTTTTCAGTTAAAATGTAATCACACCACCCAAACAAAAAGATACAACTGATGAGAAATGTATACATCTGCAAACATTCTGGAAAAATCAATGTTCTACAGTGGTGTGAAGAAATATTTGCCTCTTTCTTGATTCCTTCTTTTTTGCATTTTTTCACACAGAAGTGTTTCAGTACATCACACCAATTAAAATATCTAACAACAACACAAGTAAACACAAAACTGTTTTTAAATGAAGGTGTTTATTAACGGGGAAAAAAATAAAACCTACATGGTTTTGTGTGAAAAAGTGACTGCCTCCTTTTGTTAAAACCTTACTGTGGTTTGTCACACCAGAGTTCACCGTTTCCACCCACACTCAAGCCTGATTACTTCTAAACCTGTTCTCAAACAAGACCTCACTGAAACAGGACCCATCTGACAAAGTGAAGAACCCCAAAAGATTCTCAAAAGATAGACATCATGCCGAGGCCCAAAGAAATTCAACAAATGAGAAGGGAAGTAACCGACAACTATCAGTCTGGAAAGTATTGAAATGTTACTTTTAAAGCTTTGGGACTCCAATGAAACACAGCGGTAGCCATTATCCACAAACGGAGAAAACCTGGAACAGTTTTCTCCAGGAGTAGCCGACTAATCAAAATTTACCTTAAAAAGCAAAGCATCGACTCATCCTAGAGATCACTAAGGACCCCACAACAACATCTGAAGAACTGCATATCCCACTTCCCTAATTTAAGGTCAGGCCGACACCATAATTTAGGGACCAAAACTTCCAGAACACATTCTGAAGACCCCCAACACTGTGGGGAAACCATTCTGTGGACTTACGAGACAAAAGTTGAACTCTTTGGACAATGTACGTCTAGCATAAAAATAATGCCAAATTTCAGAAAAAGAACATCATACCAGCAGTAAAATGTGGTGGTGTTAGTGTGATGATCTGAGGCTGCTGTACTGCTTCAGGACATGGAAGACCTGTGACAAAGGGAACCACGAATTCTGCTGTATTCCAAAAAATCCTGAAGGACAATTTCCAGCCATCTGTTTGTGACTTCCAGCCGAAACAAAATGGGGTTCTGAAGCAGCACAGTTATCCAAATCACACCAGTAAGTCCACCTCTGAATAGTTGAAGAAAAAAGGAAGACTTTGGAGTGGCCGAGTCAAATTATAACTATGCAAAGATAAGTGAGTCTGATGTTCTGAAACACTTCAGTATTGGAAACTTCCAAATAAATAGGAAATCATGAAGCGAGCAAACTTTTTAAAAAACCACTGCATTCTACCTAGTCAAAATCTCAGACTTTGCAAACAGGTGCCTCATCTTAAAAATGTACACTGTTCTTAAGAATTAGGGGATCACTGTGCATTTGATTGTTTGCCAACGGTAGTGAATATTATAGAAGCACAAGGTGTACAAAATCTACAGAGAAATGTGACTCACTCCAGCTAACAGTTCAGAGTGAGGAGTGTGTTCCACATTTAAACAGTTCATCTGAAGCCTCTTCTTACCAGAGAGTCCTCCATCTCTGCGAGTGTGATTTCAAGTAAAATACCACTCCACAGTCAAGTGTTTATATTGCAGAGATGGACCGATTTATGAGTGATTTATGAAACTAAAGAGATTTGAAATATTGTACCACCACAAGGTTACTTGCAGTACTTAATAACCTACTAAGAAAATGTGCTGGTAGATAACCAGTAACCTGACATGGAGACACAGCGTAGCAGGCATTGCTCAACTATTTGACAATACTATTTTTTGCAAACAGAAAAACAAAACAATTCAGGACAAACGCAGTTGATTGAAATTTTGCCTTCAAGTTGTAAGCTTCAGAATGCATTGTGACATTAGCAATAAAAATACTCTCTCTCTATAAGATTATTATTAGCCTCCAGCAGTTTACATCATAGGACATATCCACTATAGAGTTACAACAGACATATTCACTTTGCAGAATTGAAAGGAGTCTCTTCTTTTTCAGACAGCTCCAGAACATTTCAGCACACTTATTGTTGAAGTCAGTGCAACATATCATCCATTTAAAGTGACTAACAACACTATAAATATATTTTCCAAATGCTGCGGAGTCAGACTGCAAACAAACGCTTCACTGCGCCGGTGTCTTGGTGTGCCTGTGAGTTTATGACCACATGACAACTGTCAGCAAGCTCTGTTTCGCATCAAGTGCCCATGACTTACAGTCTGGATCCCATTCAGAAGATGTGCACATTTTCTGACATTAAGGCTGCTTTTAGGGAACTGATCAGCTCCCTATGTAATTCAGTTGTCGAAAGCTGTTACAAGAAATTTTCCAGCCAGCTTCCAAGCACATTGAAAAAGCAAATCAAAAAATATGATTGTACAGCTATCACCATCTTATACTTGTTGATACATTTCATGTTGATGCATTCACATCTGACAGCTTTTGGTCCCTCCATTAAGGGCAATCTTCCCAAAATTTGGTATCGCATGCTTTTCTGAAGGTTATAGAATAAATCTCAGAATTACAAATTTGTTGATTTCAGTCCTAACTGATTGAAGAATCATAAGATAGTGTACAAATTTTTATAACTTATTTTAAAGATTTAACCTTGTGTCGGCTACCTTTTTTTGCAACTCCCCAGGCAAACGTTTCACCCTCCCTTTCTAAGCAAAACTATTGCGTGATTGGTCTGAATTTCCTTGATGTTCTTGGGCCTTCAAAGGTGTCTTGAAAAAGAACTGCAGTGGTGGGAGTAGACCTGCTAGGAGCACTCATAAAGGAACAGGTGATGAGTCGCATGCACGCACACGTCTTTCTATCGTCAAGATGATGGAAAATCATCTAGACATTCAGTCTAGACTGTAGATATTCATGTCTACAGTCTACCCCTAAACGTCACCATCATCTGTACCTGCCTAAGCATAAATCTAAACTCAATTTACACCTTAGTCCTCAACCGAACCCCAACCCAAAAATGTTACTTCTTATAGGCCATAATCAGCAGCTGATCCTCACAAGTTAGTATTTGCTTGAAAAATGAGAAATACAAGTTGACAAATGCTAAAACACACGCACACACACATATCCTTGTACTTCCATACAAACTGAGGACTTTGAATTAACTTCCAATCATTTTAGTAACTGCGTTTATTCCTAAGCCAGATATTTTCCCTAAGCCTAACCATTACTAGTCTATTCCTATTCCTAAACCCAACCTTAACCAAAACTTAATTCATACCATATCTCCAAATCTAAAAGAGCACTACAAGAAAAATGACAAGGAAAAAGTCTTCACTTTACACAAATGACCTCCCTTTGTTAGTAAATGCTGTAAAATTTGTCCTCCATATACAAGTACACAAACACGTGCACAAGCACAAAGAGTGCATCTATCTTCACATACTTTGTAGCAGCTTCCATTTTCAATTAATTTCTATAGCCTAACTCTGACACATTGAAATTAACTATTACCACTTCATGCCTGACCCTAAATGTATTCACACCTTAATACTATAGATAACCCAAAAACAGAACTACTTCTCAAAGGAATATTTTCTCCTCTAAACAAAAATAACTAAGATTAAAAGCTGGGGTTTTCTAACTGCAGTGGTGTGAGAATATACACACGATGTGACTTACATCATGTGTAAGTAAATAGTAAACCTGCTCATCTTACAGACATTTAAAACCCCTGATATGATGGAATCTAAAGAGTACATATATTCATGGAAATGCTACATTTCAAAACATGTCCACACACAAATCCAATTTAACTTGGTTTATAAGTCTTCCACCCAGCTGTCACTCTAATGCAAACATATTTAAATAAAATGCAAATGATCATTACCACTTGGAAACTGTAGAGTATAAATTGAAGTCGACATGGAACACTGCGGACAAGTGTTTGGTAATGTACTTGATTTAAGGCTTTAGTAAACAGACATGCAGTCTGATAAGTCAACTCATATCAGTACTCCTACACATAGAGGCATTGCAAACTTGCCCCTGCTGTTCCCTGTCATAGCAGCACTTCAAACTTTATTAAGATCCACACCTACAATACATTTAAAGCCAATAATTGTAGTAAAGCAGCTCGTCTGAAAGAACATGCAGAGATGCAAAAGATTATATATAAATGCAGCACATGATGTTTTTGATGTTTAGTGGAACACAGAGCAGATATGAAATATAGAACTATACAATATTTGTTTTATTTCTATATTTCAGAGTCAGTATTGCAAACCTCCCTCCATCTACTCTGTCATTTTCAAATTCAGTTCACTCAGACAACTAAGAGTTCAACAAGTAGTCCATAACTTAGTGTAAGGTTAAATGAATAAACACTCCCATTTGTTGCACAGAGACATAATGCAGAGAAACTGTTGCATCTCTGAATATATGCAGCATCCAGAAGCACCACTTTGCTTGAGAGGCCCACAGGGATGTGAACAGCTTAGACAGTACAGTGGGTTAAAGTCAGGCATTAGGTGCGACTTCATATTTTTTTCTCGTCTCATTCAGTTTTATTCTTCAAACTTTGCAAGGATGAGAATATTTTTCACAAATCTGTGGTTCTGAATTTAATCTGTAAATTTAATTTGACTAAAATTAACTTTCTGTAGTTTTCAGATATATAACAAAGCTACACAGAGGTTCAGAACAAGACATTGAAGCACTTTCTCCTGTGTAGTCTGGATCCGAAAATTCAATCTCACTTAGATTCTTTGAATTTACCTCATACAATGTGCTTTAAAGATTTTGATGCACAAAAGACCCTTTGAGGTTCTGCGATGTCATGTCATCTTAACTTTGTTTGTACGTGAGAAGAAAAAAAATTATGTGGTGCAGTAAATTATGTTCAGCAGTACCAACAATTTCCAAAGGTGAGATTTCTTCCAAATCCAGTGCAACAAAAAGTAGATTTGTTAACAGGAGCCATGTTTGTGATTCTAGTCATAGCTGATGCAGATTCAGTGTTCAGAGATAGCAGCTTTATGCTGAAATCAAAACTTCTCTTAACCTTTGTGAACCTGACATCCTGCATGGTAATTAGCAGTATTGATTTCTTCAATGGACCAACAGTTTTCCTTCAGCCTGTGCGCTCACTCTTTTGCAACCAAGAATGTTATTCCTTTTTCCTGTTATGCAACTATAACGTGAATGTTGTCAAAAAAGAAAATAAAAACACTTTTTGAGAGATAAAAAAACCCAAAACAAAACACTTTAAGTGGTGTAAATGCAATGCTGAAAAATACAAAAATACTATTTAAAAAATTGAAAAGATTATAAAGCAAAAGATCTCCAAGAGAAGCCCTGAATGCTAAAACCATTTCTGAGCATCGACCCACAAGTCAAAGTGCTCTTATGACTCATCTTCAACTATCTGCTCCAGGGCTACATTAATTTAGAAAGGCAGCACAACAACACTTAATTTGACCATTTTTGTTTGGTCTGGGTGTCTGCAATGCAGAGACAAGCTTTTGTGCAGAGGTTATCATTTATACAGAAACTAACTATACAAATTCCATGTAAACCCTGTTCAAACAAGCTCTCCTCTGCACTTGACAGCCTGCACAGAACTGAAGTGATTTATCACCTAAACATGTTTAATGTGTTATGAGTACCCGCAGTTATACAAAATTGAGTTTATTTGTTGAGCCATGGTGTTTTAGGAAAAAAAATACGAAGCAGACAAAGTGAAAATCTTAAGGTGTATAGGTCATGTTTGAGTGCATTAAAAAAAATAAACATTGTATCTGGATTTTCTACACCTCATGTAGACCAAACAGTTTAAGTTAGGCAGTGATCCATTAACAAATTCACTCAGCCTCTTCAAACATCAAACTGTCAATACTTCTCTAATATGATATTGGCATCATTTACTAAATACTTAGCTCATTGCTACTCCAACAATGACTGAGATGTAGCATGGCCATTTCACAGAAATTGGGTCTCATCTCTAGACAGTTTGAATGGTCTCTGGTCTCCATCTCTCAACACAAAACAGAATCTGTATTCCAAAAACTAATGGTCTAATTTTCTCTTTGATCAACTATCCTCCTGGACTAATTGCAAAGTCATTTTAGTTACTCATGAAGTTCTCCAAAATCAGTCCCTCGACCATCTGATCAGCCAGCTAAACTCACCTGCAAAAAGAATAAAGAAAAATAAAAGAAATGATAATGCTTCACACAGAGCACAATTATTTCAAGTTACTGGTAATAAAGCTGGTTTTACAAGTTCTCAAATCATGAGATGTAGTTTTTTTTTCCCTCTCACTACACTACATTTTGATTCGGTTTTGTTGTACAGCAATAGTTCATGGTTTGCTGCTCTATTTGTTTTTCTTTAAGAACCACATTGTTTTTATCATATTCTAGTGCATAAAATATTAGAAGTTCCCTCAATTTTATGTCTCAGTCAGCTTCTCTTAACCTGCTACAAGATTTTACAACCCTGCTACATTTTATGTTTACATGAAAGGTATTTCAAGAAATAACCCAGATCAGGGAAACACTGCAAATATGTTTCCCAGCATTCTCAGAGTATTACTATGAAGTGGCAAGAGCAAATACCTTATCCGTAAAGGCTCTATAAATACATACATAAATAGTTTGTAAATTATTGCATTTCTAGGAAGGATCAAAAATACTACTGATTAAAGTCACTTGTAGTAAGGGTGCTAGTTTTTAGGAATATATGTTAAAGAGGATTGCAACACTGTTCAGCTGATTTCCTGTAAAAGATTCAAGGATTACACTCCTTGAATCTTTCTCTGATTTTCTGAATTCAAAACTTACTGGGAGTCAGTATAAACAGGTCAACAAAGGAGTGATGCGTTTTCTTCTCTTCTCTCAGCCCTTGTTAAAAATTGCTATATTTTGTATAGCCTGCAGCAAGGCAATGGATTTTTATTAGAGACAAATTGCAAAACTGTTGCAAAAGTCAATGTGTTTGGAGGTAAGTGTGAACTAGTTTGTGATTATTTGATTAAAAGTTTAAAATGGGGTTAAGCTGCGTAGGATTTTGATTAAGAAGCTTAAAACTACCATTCTTTTGTACGTACTTCTTAGTTTCCACCAAAAAAGAAGGGTTTAGCCAGGGACAGTTTTTGCATTTCTTCCGTCTCTTGTTTGCTGTCACATTTCTTTTTTATACAATCTAATAAAGGTATGGAATTAGTTTTTTAAACCTACTGTGGGTATGGAGGCAATATGTTGGTTGAAATGCAATGTAATATCCTCATGTTTTCACAAGCATAATGTGAAGAAAGTTTTCATTAGAATGTGAAGTTTATATGAGAAGTTGGTGTGAGTCATCCTTCTTGACCCACCGCAGTGTTATTATAGCGGTCCACAAGGAGCAAACCAAACAGTGAAACTTTCAGGGGCACATTCAGGAATGTATTTGCAGGCACCAAATGTGTGCAAACCTGAATTTGCAAGTGCTAGTTCTGAAACGAGGCACAGAGGCACATCTACCCCTAAAATACTGCCACCGAGTAAATATCATTGTTGTGTCGAATCATTTACCATACATTTAAATGAGTCTATATGCATATTTAAAGTGAAAGCTTAGCCATATTTAGGTATTCCTCAATTATACAAATTACCAGAGAAAATAACTTCATGTTTATAAATACCAGAGATGTTTGAGTCTTGCAAGAAAAAAGAAAAAAATCTACCAGTTAAAAACTGGTGGCAGTGACACCACAGAAGAGAGGGAGACAAACAAAACACATGTACAAAAGATGTCTAAATCTTTCAAACGTAGAAACCAAAACGTTTGATATATGAAGCATTCAACCAGCTGCTTCACTTCCAGGATGTGAAAAATAGGAGAAACCAAGATGAAAGGGACTTGGGAGTCAGGGGGCAAAAGGAGGCACAGAACCAACAACCCCAAATAAAAACACAATTCCCTTTTTCACTAATCACGAAGCAGATACAAATGCAGATGTATTCTTTATTCTATATTTGCCAACATATATTTGTATAGACCACATGAGCAGTCCATACAAATGATTTTAGAATTGATGCACTTGGTTTCTGTCAGAAAACAAATTGCAGAGGTACTTTGCTTTAATATACACAGGAGAATAGCATTCAACATTTTTTCTAAAGTAAGGCATTCTTTTCAGTCCCTTTCATTGACTATTTTAAAAGTAGCATAATTTGGGCATCATGTCAGGATCCCTTCTTGGTGCATCCCTTTGGGGGTCATATATGCACATGTAATTTGGGGAAGACTCTGTGGTACACCAAGGGTTGGAGAGACCATATTTCCTTTGGCACTGAACTTGATTTGGATCCTCTACAATGAGATGGAAAGGAGAGGGAGTCCTCCTGGACTGGCTATCTCTGCAAGTCGGCAGGCTGGCAGACCAGTCAAAATGTTTCCATCTGGTCCTCTTGCAGTGACTGCATTCCTAAAAAAATTCTTAACAGCTTATTGCATTTGCAGTGCTGATTTCAGAACTTTAATCAATTTGAATTTTGAAATCAATATGAATAATTTAAAGTGGCAACTGGTGTTTATAGGAAATTACACAACTAACCATATTCAGTTGTGTCAATGTTGCATAAATATAAAAAGTTGAGATCAAATGCAGTTAATCACTAATTTACACATGGTGATCAAATTACTGTTACAGGCAAAACGTATTACAGATAAGATGAAGAATTAAGAAACATTAGCAAGTGTGGATGAAAAGATGCACAATGTTTTTCTGTCATACCTAAAAAATACTTCAGTTTTTTGTTCAGTTTCACTCCCTTCTACAACAAACACCATCTCAAGGCACTTTACAAGATAAACGGGCCCAATTCTCTGCAATTAACCGCATTAGACCAACTCAGCCCAAATAATTCAATTTGATATTGAGGCAAATATCACTTTAAGGCACTTTACAAGACCAATTCCAAATTTCAGCCAGATTCAGCTGGTGTCGAAATGCCAGCACATGAAAAGTTATCCAACCACAACTATCCGTTTGCAACAGCATCAGTGAGCAACCAAAAACTGCAAATATGCATTAATTCATGACTGTTTTCTGTATCAGTGAACAGCATCTGTGCAATCTGGAATAAAAAAAATAAAAAATAAAAAAGTCTATCAAGTGTTCATGAATCAAATTGCCATGCGATAACAGATTTGCATTTAAATAATAAAAAATACACTATTTTTTACTTGTCAAGTTAAAAATAATTTCAATCAAATATCCTGATTACTGCACCAAATATTTGAACCGAAGACTGGGAGGACACAAAGTGAAGCAGACTTTTAAGTCTCTTCTCAACACTGTTCTGCTCTGTTAATAGCAGGCTGCCCCAGCTTTATCCCAGCTGTGGCCCACTTTCACTTTCATGTTGGTTAGCCACACAATCCTTGCAAACCCTTCCATCCATTCTTGTCCATCTTTTTCCCTTCCGTCCCATTTCATATCTTCTCTCTTTGATTCATTTTTCACCAGCTTGCCACCCTGTCTGCCTCCCATCTAAAACCCTTTTTGCTTTTTTCCCTCTATTGACAAGAGAGCCATTAGTTGATTTTATGCTGTCGGGAGACAAACTTTGAAAACAAAGAGCAACAACACACAAGCAAAATGGATTTTACCAGGACTGGCCAGCACTGCATGCAATATGATACAGATGGGACTTAAAGGTAACACAAAGGTAAACTAAATCCTCCATTTTGACATCATTAGCCCTCAGGCATCAATAAGGACAATTGAACAAATTTTTCCTCCATCTTTTTTCCTCTTTTTGCTTTTTTAGTGCATGTTTTCTTGTAAGAAAGACTATTGACCAATGTTGAGAATCAAACATTTTTGAAACGATACAAAAAAAAAAAAAAACACTAAAAAGGTACATTGTGGGCGGGCAAAGATAAAACTTTACAGCTGAATAACTTTCTGATTTTTCTGCATAAATCTCTTTAACCAGTAATTAAATCTGGTAGTGACAAATTTGACCAATTTTCTCAAAACTGAAAACCTAATTTCTTATTTTGCATGATTTTATTTGCAATATCTATGAGAACAAAAAATGTGGTTTCAATTGGCTATATTTTCCTTAAATGACAGCGTGTTATCAATTTTTAATTAGCTGCTAAACAAAACATCCAAGGCTGATATGGAAAATAAAAACATTCTCTGGCCTCTCCAGCATTTGTTATTTAATGATTTTGTCAATTAGCATCAGGCAATCAAGCTAGTATTTTTGAAGGTTTAATATCTTGGACAACAGCAGTAGTTTTTATATTTAATCCTACAAAAAAAAAAAAAGAAAAAGAAAAAAACATGCATAACATTCAATTTTTCCCATATTTATGAAAAATTAAAAAAAAAAACAATCCCCCAGGAAAATAACTACTTGGCTTTTTTGTTGCTTCTGGAAGTGACATCAAGTAATCCAACTGGCTTTAAAAGGGTTAAACTCATAGGTCATTGAATATTTGGTTGTTTTGAGTGAGGACAAATTATTCCAGAGATTTATACAGAAAATACGTTGACCTGTGAAGAAAATGAGCTAATACACGAATCCCAAGCATAAAATTTGAAATATCTATAGAAACATAATATAAAGTTTTGTTGAGTGGTTTAGTACTCAAAGTAAGGCGTTGACATCGGTCTTCATAAATGTAAATTGGAGCTTAAAAAATAACAGCATACTTGGAAAAGTGACGGAACATGAATGGAAAAATACCGATGTTTCCTTACCTCCTGGACTGAGGAAGAAAACCGAAGAGGAAATGAGTAAAAACAGCTCACTGACTCATTGTGTTCCCTCACAGCTGCCAAAGAAAGAGGTAGGAGGGAAGGAATAAATGATCAAAGAAAATGTGTGTTCACCTGTATTCACTGTGCAATTTGTTCACATTTATCTACACAGGCCTTCAAATAATTATCCAACACTAAAATCACAAGAGGTCTTTGGATTTATGTGTACAGGTAATGCACTGAGCTTTATTATATATTTTTGCATCAAGAGCATTTCAGGAAAATGCTTAAAAGAGAGTATTGAAGGTCAAAAAGATATTACATATAATCTCTAGTGGGGGAAAAAACACAATCAAATGTGACAGGAAATGTTTCTCTTTGTTTTGCCTTGTTAGGATCTGTAGTAGTCATCAAAAATGTAGAATGTGTTCTTGCAAACTAAGCCAATCAAAAACAAAACACATACTCCACGCAGAATGTCGAGGACTTAATTTTTTTTTGTTTTATATTACACCTCCAAATTAAATTACAGTTAACCGAGTTTTGATTCAGCAAATTTAGCTTGACATCGCAGTTCAGCGGTGATGGCCTGTTGCATCACCATAAATTGTTCTCTGGTGTCAGAGTAACCTGCAGTACATTCGTCCAACAGTAGAGGACTCTGCTCCAGCCACTTGACTGTAGGCATAATCAACTTTAGACCTAATGTGAGGAGAAAATGGGAAAGAAAATGGCTGTATAATTACAAATTACTTTACTTGGGGCGTGGGCGTGTCTCATCAAATTAGTTAACATTGGCTATGTAAATCTTGGACTTTCTTACTCAACACTTGAGATGCTTATGAAAAAGCAGATTGACCCAAATGACTATTTGGTGGAGCTCAGTTTTTAATATCGTTTCATTGTAGGAATACAGTGCATAACCTTTTTGAAGCTTTTATTAAATCCGTAAACTACAAATGCAAAAAAAGAATTAAATACAACTTTCAACTTGATATTTATTCTTAAAAAGCTCAGTGCGATTCCAGACTTCATCAAGCAGCACAAACCTGGCAACTATGCTGGATTACGAGTTCTCCATGTTGGGCTCCAAGTCCCTCATTCACCTCCAACTGCTCATGTGCCAGATAGAACCGTTTGTGTCATTATGGGCTCCGTTCTTAACCCAGAGGGCACAATTTAACTCCAAAATAACATTTTCTTATTTCTAAGTAATGTTCAGCCAATTCAATAATCCAACGACATTTTGAGTGTGGGCTACATCACTGCCTAATTAGATAGTAATTGTGGTTGGTGCTAAAAATGTGTGATATTTCTAAATTTTCTTGTAATAACATGTTTAGATAATTATTGTAAGATTGAGGAATATTTGGTCTAATATGCAGAGTCCCATGATGAAAATGGTTAATTTCAGTTATTCATTTCAAAAATAAAAAGATCAGATGTACCAATGGATAACGTTGGTTTTATTGTCTTAATGCACACCCAAGATTTTGTGTCTTGACTAATACACAAAATAGATAGAGAAGTATTTTTAACTAATGTAATTTGCTACGCTGATGTTAAGGCCACCAGAATCACAAGGAAGACTCCTGACTAAAAACATACACCGTTAGTCTACAAGATGGGTAAGCCAGAAAAAGTCATTGCAAAAAAGCTGAATGTTTTACAAAATGCTGTATGCAAGAAAGCCAATGGAAAATGAAGCTGGAGGAAAATGTGTGCTAGAGAAATTAAAAAACGATGGGGAAAACGACAGGCTTAGGACAATTGTGAAGCAAAGCCCATTCAAGATTAATGTGGGAATTAGAGTATGAAATGCAGCTATAGTCAGAGCTACAAGGCCACCACACAGACATTTCCATGACAAGAGATGCAAGCCTGAACCGGAGACTACATCTTTTTCTTCTTAACCCTTAGTACCTGGACTAAGGGTTTGTTTAATCATCTAAAATAAGAACAGCCATTTAAAGGCAAATTTAAACATTTTATGTATGCACATACAAGCTTTATTGAAATGTTAATTTCAATTAAATCAGGTCTTAGAACTTGACCTACTGTACACTACATGGACATAATTTTCAGCACCCAATATTTCTGTATTAAGAATTTGTTTTATTCAATTTTTTGCATTTGCATAGTCAGCCAAAAATCCTCAAACACTGTAAAAACTATTCGTTTTTAAAATGGAATTATTAAAATTCAGCAAGCATCCAATGATAGTGTGTTAAGATGCACTTTTGTATTCTTCAGGGTTTTGTTTTGGTCATTATCTCATGCTTTTTAAGACCTGGACAGTCCGATTTCAAAATACAATTTGATCCAAAATATAGTGGCCTAAGGAATAAATTAGCTGTGCAAGAAACTGTGTATCAAAAGTATAAAGTAAATGCAGAAGATGAATGCACATTTTACCACCAGTAAAAATTTGATTACAGCAATAGGTTTCCTCTTGTGTATTTCTAGAAACACCCGTCAAAGTATGCATACAGGCAGTGCCTGGCAAGTTGACAGTATTTAGAAGCTCATTAGAAGTACAAAAGAGGAAAGCCCTTGAACTGAGCTCTGGGTGTACTCTGGGCGTTTAAACACCTTCCAACAGCAGAGCCAGTGTCATAAATTTCTGGTAAATTATAATAAAAAGCTAGATTTAGGTTTTTAGTAATATGTAATATATTGTCCTCCATTTTGTTCAACCATCTCATTTGAATTCCTTGTTAACACAATGTGCTCTGAAAAAGCAGAAGCAGGATTTTATGCTGCTCTGGGTATTGCAGTAGTGAAACCTTGTAAGGTCAGCCATTACATAGTAAATCACTGAATAAAAATACATCTCACCAGCACAAGATATGTTGGGAAAAGGAGTACATTAAAGCAATCTGCATGTTGCTATATGTTGCATTAAAAATTTCACCTTGAATTGAAAAAGAAAAAAAAATTGAAAATGCCCCACGAATAAACATTAAAGTTCAGACGGCGAAATCTGTAAAAAGAACAGTTTGACCATGAACTTTAAAAACCATCATTTTGAAAAATGTGTGAACATTCCTTTGTACATTATTGTGCATTTGTACATTATTTACACTCTAAAATGAGTTATTTTTAAAAGCTACATTTTAATTCCAGATTATGCCAAGATGGATCCAAAAATCCAAGCAAATGTCTATTTGCTGATGCCTTTAATTTTGATCATTTAATGTTTGAGGCAAAAAGAAGAAATATGACAGGACTTATTTAACTTCAGTGATAAAGTCCAACAAAAAAACCGATAGAGCCAGGCATGTTTTAATCACCAGAGACTGACGGCATCAACTCTACTGTCAAATCAGCAGTTTACCAGATTATCATTTCACAAGAAAACCTTGTCCAGTCTGGTAAAGACTTGTCAGATCCGAGCTTCCAGTTGACCCACTGGGAGGAGGATGTACTTTTAAACATGATACCACTCACACAGGTCAATGATGGAGCAATAACTGTCAACTAAACTCTATTTGTGTCATGTGCTGCGTTTACTTATCCGTCTGCTACAAGTGAGTTCATGGGAGTTTCCATCAATCCTTCCAGAGTTTCCTTTATTATTTCTGCCTAACCTCAGCAGAGTCTTGAGGGAGCTGGTGCCTGTTAAAGCAATCAATAAAGGGCAACACACACACACATACACGCCTGCACGCATACACACACGCACATGCACAGGACAATCATTTATGCACTCAGTGCTACAATTTATAGACACCATTTCACAAATCAGCTCTATTTTAGAATTGTGGTAGGAAGCAAGTGCATCTGGAGAGAACCGCCTATGCATGAGGACAGCATACAAGCTTCATGCATTCAAACTAAGAACCTTCTTGCTGCAAGACAATAGTCCTAACGATTGCACCACCGTGTAGCACATTCACAGGATAAAATCAGTTAAATAAACATAAATTGGCCACGCTGTATTAACTGTGTGATATTTTTCAGTTAAAAAGCTGGCATTATCTACACAATTTTACACTCAAAACAGATTCAGAATTCAGTCTCGAGCTTTGGTTTGAAATGGGAGTAAAAAAGTAACACAAGAAAGGTCATGCTTCCATGTCTGAGATAAATGTGAAATTTCAGGTCGATTCAAGGAGAAAATCATGTTCATATACCGACATAAAAAGGGGTTGTTGGAGAATCTAACAACCTCTTGGCTGACACAAATTTAATGTAAAAAGTCATGGAATAAACTGTTCTTCACAAGAAATTAAGAACATCCAATATTGTTTTATAAACAACTACTTTAAATTTCTTGATTTCCTTGGCCCGTCTAGTGTTTTCCTTGGATTTCATAATCGTGTCGCAAAATTCTGATGCCATCACAGAGCAGCTGGATTTATGCTGGGATTAAACCCCACAGTGGCTGACTGTTCCAGTAGTTAGACGATTTCTGAAAATAAGTGACTGCACTTTTTGCAAAGGAGCTGAAGAAATGTTCTTTAAATCACATTTCATCTTCAATCTATCCAAGTCCTGACAAAAAGTCACCAAAAATAAGCTACAACCATTTCAGATGTTACAGTAAAAAAAAAAAAAAAAAAAAAACCTTGTTCAAAGGTTGTAGAAGACTGCCAGCTGTAATGCATTTGTGTTCATTTGACTGCCAGTTTCAGATCTTGACGCATAAATCATTGTGGGTTCAGGTATAGATTGGCGGCATCACCCTGTGACTTTCACAACATGACTGATGTCAATCATGCACCTTTTGTCAAATTCCCAAGTGGCTGTCTTGTGTCTTTCAGGGACGAGTAACTTCTGTCAGATTATTCTACCTAATTCATACTAGTGCCTGGCTTTTTGATTACCTTTTCAACCAAGCCTTACTTCATTACTCACTTTGACTGAGCAGCCATATCAGAAATGTTGGGCATCTTTTTTTTTTTGTAATATTATACGTTCAAATCCACTGACTATTATCTAGCAAACTACTTAAATGAACCGGTGTTAGTCTTATTAAATTAAATAGATGAATTTAAAAAGGTACTAGAACATTCCCAAAGACCATAGGGAGGACACACGAGAGCCGAGTTACGAGTGTCACCCATTCTTCTGGACACTTTTGTCTCCGGGTGTTGTTTTCAAAGTTAATTGATTGGACAGAGTTCTTTATTCAGCAACGCTATTAAAAGATGAAAATTCTTGTGCATAGTTGATTAAACCCCCATTTCTAGTCAGAAACTCCACCTGTATCTAATATCAGCCCATTATGCCCACTGCATTGATCCCATTTTCTGTCTACGCTTTAAATTAAATACAAAATTAACTGCCCAGGAATCAAATGCATTGTTTGATCTCATGCAGCATCAGTGCACAGTTGCACATCGCAGACGCACACATGCAAATAGACACACACGGCTGGCTGTGAGGTAGAGAGAGCCCATTAATCATGCTGAGCCAATGAGGAGACAGAGAGCAAAGAAACACATTGAATAGGAAGTAGGTTCCTTCCCCTGGCCTCGTCAGACAATTGGATTTGTGACAATGATTGAGAGTGTTTGCCCGTATGCATGTTGGTGAAAAGTGAACTCCTTTGAGGGACAGTCTCTGATTTATCGGCACTTACCAAGTAAGTAGCTATCTTAAACCTGCATGCCCTTGAAATAATGCAAGTGAAGAGGAAACCAATGAAGAGTCACTTTTTGCACATTTTTCACTACAAAATTGTTTCCAGTCCATATTGTGCTGAGATTTCACAGCAATAGATCGAAAGATGAGCTGCATCACCTGCTACTGCAAGGGAAGAAATTGTGTATCCATAATTTGCTTATGGTTTGCAGATTTAAGGCCGAATTTGCCCCTAGCTCTATGCTGCATCTGTCTCCCCTTTTATTTTCCCTCCTCCTCCAAATAGTATCCCTTTCCTGGCAGTTCTTAGGAAGAGCTGTGCAGAGAATACCCATATTAAATCTTTAGATAAATGAGGCACAAAGAGTATGAAGGACTCATGTAAATTATAGCAATATTTTCATCCAGGTTTCCAAGCACAAAGGTCCTGAACATTCCTACAACCCTATTTCAGTTTTATTCGACGGATAATTGTCAATTCAGCCAGGAGTGTAAAATCCATCAATCCTCCCTCTCACACAAGCTCTAATATTGCTCCTCACTCGTTTGTTTGGCTGAATTGTTTCAGAAATGCAGACAGAGGTGATCATTTTTCTGAATTTACTTTGCTTATTGCTGCCAATGTCATTATTATTTCTACTCACTTAGAGATGAGATCAGAGGGGAGGGAGGAAAAAACTGGAAATGAGAAAATATTGGTGCTCCTACTTCAATGTGTGCATGTTTACATAAAATAAGTAACAGCATCAGTAGTGCATCCAGCATATTAATATCCTCCCCATCAGCGATTTCCATCTCCCCCGTCACCACCCCTTTATTGTTTCCTACAAAAGCTAGTGTGTGAATCATCTTGCAGATGTGCAGCTATATTCAGATCGTGTTGATTACAAGACTAGAAAAGTCTAAAAGTTGTGGTGTCCTTCCATTGTCTTGTCACACAGACAGTGGCGCATTTACACCCACACACATGTGAACTGTCTGTGTCCTCGAGAAGGGCCATCTAATTGTCTGTCTAGCCGCCTGACCCTGAAAGGTATAGATAAAGGAAAGGCGGAGTGGAGGGAGGAGGTGGAGTGGGTGAGGAAAAATGAAGTCGGCTTGTCGGTTCTATTGAACCTCAGTTGAAGAGACGCATAGAAATGCGTAGAAGTCATTGAGGACTCAATGGCACTCACTGACTGGATTTCCAGCTGCTGATATAGGAGCCACCTAGATAGTTACAGATCACGTGGCAGATCATGACAGAGGAAGTTATGGCACTTTCAACAACTGTGTTAAAGCATTAACGACTCGGAGCTTTCTCTCTTTTTTTTTTCATGAGCTGCTACCCTGAGACTGTCACAGTGAATCCTGAGTGGCAAAATTGAAAATACAGAAGTTAAAAAAAAAAGGATTCTGTTCAGAAAATACTTGGTCACAAGAAACTTTTCTTCACCAATATTTTCTTTTTAACTTCACGCTGCCTTCCAAAATACCAGTAGAACTTAACATTTTGTGATATCCCCTCTACAAACTTCAATTTATTTAAACAAACTAAGGTAGAAAGAAAAAGATGTCTGGTTTTTAAATACAAATCTGAAAACTGGGCAGGTATTTTAAAACACAGTAAAATCCAGGGCAATTATTTGCTTTCAAAAGTCAATTGAGGCTTGCTTATAAATAGACATGTTCTGTGAAGGCCCCCTGTCCAGCCAAGTGGACCATTATTTGCATTACTTGTGGGGATTTTGGTCCCACTCCTCTTTACAGCTCTTCTCCAGTTCTTTCAGGTCACAGAGCTGTCTCTCAAGTTTCAGCTCTCCTAAGGTTTTCTAATGGGTTCATACCAGTGTTCGCTCACACCAGTACTTTGAAATTCTTGAAACAGTGAATCGTCTCAGCTGACCTGGCTGTGTATTCTTGCTGGTTGGTAGGTGGAAATATTCAAAAGTCCTACAATGACATTTTTCTGAATTCCTTTAAGATTCTGTCTCACAGTTGAAGCATTCGTCGTATAAAATTGCAGTCCTCCCCATTCTTTGTAAGTGGGAAGACTTTAAAAATCAGAAGGTAAAAATTCATAGGATTATATGTGACATTATGTTTTCTTACTTTTACCTATCCATTAGTCAATAATGCTTATCAAATATTTGAAATTATTCAAAATTAAAATGGTTCCATTTAATTTGCTCCTCATTCCAAGCTCTAGATAATGGGAAAATAATGACTTTATATTGCAGGGTGTTTACGCTGCAAACTATCCAAACAAATGATCACTTAAAGAACACCACAGGTATACTAAACGATGAAAACATCTCGCATGTATGTCTGGTGATATAAGACCAGTGCTTAGTGTGACTGCCTTAAAAAAAAAAAAAAGCATGTTGCTTGATGGTCATCTCTACGTTGTGTCACTAATTTCTTTTTACTTGCAGCTTAAGAGAGAGTGTGTGAGAAAGCTTCCACTGCAGGATGGCATGCTAAAAGATTTGTGAAAAAATAAGAACAAAAGTGTGAAGGATTACCTTTTATCCTTTGCTTGACACTAGTTTATTCTTTTTTCCCCTCTTTCTGCTGTGGTTTCTCTAATTATGCATAGACATTTTTCAAATCTGAACGAAGTACTATGTTTAAGAAGTATATTTTTAACTTTATAGGCTTCTGAGTTAAGGTGCATGTTTTTAAGCAATCTGGACACAGTTATGTCTATTTTTTGGCTAAGAAGTTGGACTTCTACTTAGTCTACTTAATTTCTGTCAAATGGACAAATTGACATGCAATTCTGTTTGACATGAGCTTCAGTTCAATGTACTTTGCAGCTTCTTCATGAGTGGAAGCCACTGTGCTCCAAATTGGCCCCAATATACAAATCAGTTTCTAATTAAAACTACTTTACAACCCTAAATCTAAAACAGTTGGTGTTATAGAAGTGAATAAAAAAAAAAAATCCATCCACAAGAGAAACAAAAGCATCCGCTTAAAGTAAGCCATTCCACCATTTGATGAAAAATAGCAACTTGTCTTCACACAAGAAGCAGCAGTGATTTCCAAAGATACTCAAGAGACAGCGTTGACAGAAGATGAAGGAACAGCTGGAGGAGCATGTTGCAAATTAGACCAACTTCCAACGGGTCAGCACAATGATCTGCAGTAAAAAGAGCTCTTGAGAATTTGGGATGGGCAAATATTCTGCAAATTTTCCAAAAACCTGACACACAAACGCACATTGTACAGTAATTTCAAGTGTTCCAGGAAAATGACTTAGGTTTATTTCACATTATTTGCAGAACAAGTTATCAGAAAATTCAGAGAACAGAGAGAAATAATTGGGCACAAGCAACATTCTTGATAACCAAAACTGCACAGTCATAATAAAAATGTGATGAGAAGGGCAGGCCTAATTCTAACATCTGAGTTGCGGCACAGGCAGAGGAACTTTTATGACTGAATAGTGAATGGACTATCTTGATAATTTCATAAGTGCAAGACAAAGTTATTTCATACAAAAAGTAGAGATTTTTGCATGAAATAAAAGTCTTTATAAAGTAATATGATTGCTCCAAACACAACTTTCTTTTCTCGGTTCAGTTTCATTAACATTGCATGAAGGGAAAGAGAACATATACACTTGTGTCCAGGCAAAACAAAGATCAGTGCATATTTTCATGACAACAAAGTAGTTATTGTTGTAGAGCAATGGAAAACAAAGAGAAGCCAACTATCACAACAGGCATGTCGTTGATTCTGTGATGCATTAAAATGGAAATTAAACCTTCAGAATGTTTACTTTATCGATTGATAAGTAATAAATACTTTGCATTTTGCTTTAAAATAGAAAATGCACCCAATGCATTTGCTCCTATGGAAGTATATTACCCGAATTTCTTTTTTAAGTTTTACACAAGTATTTAAAACAGTTATTTTTAATCTACATGTAATCAGATATATTCAAATCTTGAACTCTTCTGGGAAAATGAAACCTTCCTGTAGAGGACGGAGGGTCCCAGGTGATTTGTTGCAAGAGCGTCAATCAAAAGCCAGGTAAAAAATTGTATTAGTGATTTTGGAGAAAAATAGTCGAATATATGCAATGTCACTTTTTACACATTTAACCACTTATCATACCCTTGCTGGAAACCAACATTTAGTTCTCGTATGTCTTCTGATGAGGCCATTGTTACACTCCTCTTCCCGACGCTCTGGCTTTCAGGAGCCACGGACGTCCCATACACCTCACAGAAAGGAACGTCACTTAAGAACCAAGGAGAAGTTACCAACTTAAGTCAGAGTCACACCTGTTAAACTTGTGAGAGACGGAAACAACGAGTCTCTGTCTCTCACAAGAGTCAGTGAGAGATAGTGAGCTACACCCAGGATATTCAATCAACTGTAAGCAAAACCAACAATTTTACAGTTTGAATAACCTTTCTACCCAAAAGAGCAGCTGCTGTGTTGGGATATTTCTGCCAACTGAGAGGAGAAACTTGACAGCGAGAGCCACATTAATGGAAGTTAAAGACTGTTCTGTCTGAAACAAGAGCCTGATTTTGAATCACGGAGTAGTTCCTCTCCACGTTCCTTTAAGACAGTACTAAGGTCTAGGTAAACCTGCCAAAGGAGCCTTTAAAAAACCCCTTTTATTCCTCCTTTCTGCTGTCCCAAAGTGCCATCCTCAAACTGAGTCTTATAACTCAATTGTAGGCGTTTTCCTTTGATCTCTAGAGAGACTTGTAAACTTTTGATCAAAGATGAATCATTAACCCACATAGACAATACAGTGAGAATTCATTTTCCTTTTCATAAACCTCCCTCTCTTAGCTGAAATAGGGTGTAGAATTACTTTAAGCATATTTGTTTTTTCTTGATTTTTTTATTATTACTTGTTTGATAAAATCATTAGGAAATGGACCAGAGAATCAATGCAAGTATGATTAACTACTTTGATTGTAAACAAATCTTTATCTGAGAAATCTACTGACTCTCACTTGGAAGCAATTTATCCAACAGACAGAATTTTGATAAGCTATTAGAGCAATGGTATTGATCATTTAAGTACATTAATACAGATTAGCATAGTTTATCAACCACTAGAGAGGCTTCAGGGAGAAAAATCTGCTACACAGTAACTCCTGCATTATGCATATGGCTTCACAGTCATCAAATTATTTATTGCCACAGCAGAGATGGTTGGCCTGGATGGTGTGTACTTGTATAGCGCTTTATCAACTCCAGAGGACCCCAAAGCGCTTCACACTACATACAGCCATTCACTCACACACTGATGTTGTTTAGCTACTTGACTGCAGCCACAGCTTCCCTGTGCGAGTCTGATAGAGTCAAGGTTGCCATGCACCTGAAGGGAAAGGTAAGCTTTTGCCCAAAGACACAAGACAAAGACAGAAAGAGCAGAGATCGAACTGCCAACAACGAAGGGACAAACTCCAACCACCATCGCCACAATCATCCTGTTGTTACAAAGCGCTGGAATGTTGCAAATAAAAACAACCAATTCTCAGTAAATGTTTACTGTACTTTTTTTAAAAATGCCAACCTGTATAGGTTTTATCTAAGCACGGCCAAATATAAACTCAAAGTGGATCAACCTCATGCCTTTTCTACAGTCATTTCTGTCAATTTTTTTCCTATGCTGTCAGGTAGTCCACACTTCCCATCTAAAATACCCTAAAAAAAAATCTCAACTTCCCAAAGGAGCCGTTGATCAGAATGTACAGCGCTGTCGTCGGGCTCATTGTCACATTCTCCATCACTGTCTAATACAGTGCAACAGGACGAGCAGGGGGTGCAACCCATCCTTCGCTCCGCTGAAAGGATCATTAGCTGCAAACAGTTCCTCTTTGATCAGCAGCGCTCCATCAGGGCGAAGCAGCATGGAGGCATGATCATCCTCAACCCGTCTCACCCAGGACATGTCCTCTTTGAACTTCCTCCCTGAGGCCTTGATGGAAAATAATAAAAATAAGAATCCACTAGTGAATACAGGAAAACCTCCTTTCCTGAAGCAAATCTCTTCCTATAGAAAATTTGCTGTAAAACTGAACCACCAAGCAGATTTAACACAGATGGCTATCACTCCAGCGTTAACGGATCAGTGTTATCCATCGCTGTTTTTAGTCAAATTTATAAATGTACTTTCTAAATATTTACCTGTATTTTCTTTATACAGTTGATAATTATTTACGTTAAAAGTAATCAATAATTTAAACAATTATTTTGGACTTTGTGAAAATGAAATGAAACCAAATTGCAAGACATTCACATTCCTGATAAAAATTTGATTATTAAGAAAGGCATGAGGGCTAACACACATCTTTCAAAAGTATTCTAACCTCTGACTTTCAGTTTTTATGTCATAATCACTAAATTCATTGTATTTTATTGGAATTCAAATGGCAGATAAAGTTTTGTTGAGTGGGGGAAAAAAGATTTTTTCACGCATTTGTCTTCAGCACCTCTGGATTTATTGCTTTGTTAAACCAGCTTTTGTTGCAACTGTTACTTCAAGTCTTCTGGTGTTTCTCTCTAAATGCAGTCAGAACTGAATGTTTCAACCTTTCTCCTTTGCCAAACAGCTCAAGCTCAGTCACATTTAACAATATTTTTCTGTAGACATTTCTCATAACTTGCAGCAAATTCTCATGATTTGGGCTATTCCTGCACATGAGCATGCTTTGTTCTAAACTTTTTTTGTAGCTCTTTCTATGGGTCTAGAGTCATTCTAAGAAAAGGACGAAATCAAAATGGTGCATTCTATTTTCTCCACTTCTCAATTATAATTGTGTTTTTGTGAAGTGTGCAAACAAATGAATTTTTTGTAATCAAGTATGAAGAAAGAATTTTTAATTCAACATTTACAGAAATAAAATGTTCAAAAACAAAATAAAAATCATTCCTTCATCATGGATCTCACTCTTTAGACACATCACCAGCAGCTAGGGCTTGCAGTATGCAAAAATGTGTTCACAATGACCAGCACAGACACTCGCACACGCCGAGACACAAAAGCACTATTCTAGTCACCCACAGACACGCATCAGATTAGTGGAGCCGCACGCTTAAAAGCCACAAACAGCAGGAACTTAATTGAACCACACAGGAACCGAAAGGATGTCCTGAGCATATCAAATGGTTTCCCCTCGCCAGTAAGATTGTGGCTCACACTTCTGAACCAATGGGTCATCATTATCAAATAGAGGCATGACTCACCCTCTCGCACTCTGCCTCCACAATTCCATCTCTCTCTCACCCTCAGCGCCTCCCCCTTTTCCTCCCCATTATCAATGAGACACATGACTGCTCACAGCTGCAATGCATCGAGGGAGCCATAAAACAGGTCAAAATAAATATTCTCCAAACAGTAAAATAGCCTCTGAAAGACTGGGAGGAAATAAGGTGAACCTGGACTGAAAACGTCTGATCTACTCCGTGCATTTATGAGGCAAGGCTCATTACGAATGCAGTGAATGAGTTTGGCTGCACGTTCCCCGTTTGTATCTGGGATTGGATATTTGAAAATGAAGCCAAACTATTGAGATCAGAAGAACATTTGTTTGTGTGCTTTCCTAGTATCCAAGGTGAAGACATGTTTTGGCTGATGTTCAGAGTTGGATGGAGGCCGATTTTTTTATTTTAGTCATGATTTTTGGTCCTTGTTTTTATTTCATGCAAAGTACTTTATTAGCCTGTCCTCTAGTTATTTGGACAGCCCCTTGTCATAAGTGCTACTCATTTGCCAATCATCACACCTGCCCTGTGCTGTAATTTAGCCCTCAGCATATAAACCCATAATGTTCACTTCTTTTTCCTATATAGCTCTGATAAAATCTGTTTGATTATTATAGAGTAAAGTTATGGCAGCAAAATCTCTATTACACCAATCTGATATTATTCAAATTCAGCCCTTGAGACTTTGCAGTTGAGCTTTAAAAACTACAACAATAATATCTGCAATTTAACTTAAACCAGCAGAGGTATTTAAAAAGTACAGTTACTATGACAAATCTACTCAATTAAAATTAATTTAAAAATTTTTTATAAGAGCTTTCAATCCAGCCTAAACTTAAACACATATCATACTGACCAGCTTCTTGCATGTTTCCACTGGTATTTTAAAGTTTTGTCTTCAGTGATGAGCTCCAAGTCTTTGAGGTTGGAAAGTCTCCTCAACACAGAAGCACAATTGAGAAAGATTTTACTACTGAAGATGATATAAAGCTGCTGTCTCGGACATATGTCTGTAAACAAACAAAAAAAAAGTATAATAATTAGAAATAAAAGATGAACTGATGAGTATGCATGAGTCTGTGATACCTCTCAGTGTTAGGCATCCAACACTGGTACTTGTAAAGACAAAACAAAGTAAAAGATGCATCAACACTGCATCCAAAAACTAAAGCATGACTTATGGTTAAAATGTTGTCATTTTTAAAATCTCTCACCAACAATCTCGACAGTTTTAATTTCTCTTTGCATAAAATAGTTTATAAAGATAAAAAATAATTAAGACTACTGGGTGAAGATCTAGATTTCCAGGTTAAACCTCTTCTGGCTTTTATCGTCACTTGTAGAAGAGCAGGCAGGAACAAAGTTTGCAGGCTCTGTTTTAAGCGAACAAGGACCAGCTCATCAGATCAGATATCCTTTACCAGGATTTTTTGCTTGACTTAAGGAGCAGACCAAATGCCTCATTTTCTTTGAACTCCTGAGAGGCTGATACACTTTGGATAAGAGGCGACTCTGTGAGGAGAAATAAAAATTGCCGAGATGTCTCCCTCAGAAGGCCGTCCGTCAACTTCGAATGGTTACAAACTCTTCCTCCTGTATCATCACACAAAGCTCTTTCTTCCATCATGTCTCTCCCATTTTACAGCTGCTACACTGGCTCCCCATCAACTCCAGGATCCGATTTAAACTGCTCCTCATCACTTTCGAGGCCATCCACCACCTCGCCCCACATTACCTGTCGCACATTCACAAGCCCTCCTGCTCCCTCAGGTCCTCTGCCTCCATTCACCTCTCTGTCTCCTCCATCCTCCTCAGCACCATGGGGGCCAGAGCCTCCTCTTTTTCCAGCTCTTAAATCAGGTGCCACCTGATATATGTACCATTAATTCGCTTCCTCAGTTTAAAAACTGCCTCAAAACACATCCTTTCAAATCTGCATATCCTCTGGATGGAGCAGTGCGACTACATGTAGAGACTGCAGCCCTTAACATGTCTTGGGTTCAAGTCCTGGTGTCAGAACATTTGCTGCACGTCTTCCCCGCCTCTCCCCTACATCCTTCCTGTCCATTTACCTTTCAATGAAGGGCGCTAGAGCCGAAAGACGTATTATTTAAACATAACACTACAGTTCAGTGAAAAGGTCGAACCATCCCATTCCTGTTAACCATCATACAACTCTCTTGTAGGGACTCTTCTCTGCCAAGAGCAACCATGAATCCTTCAAACACGGAGAGCATCTTCACTTCGCTCTTCACGAGGACACTGATGATGGGAAGCAGCTTTGGATTATTTTTGAAATCCAACATCAAGACAAGAGGAACAATCACACACTAAATGACTGCACTGCATTTAGCCAGCAGGCAGGTTTCACAACTGCAGTCATGCTTAAAATAAAGCCACTTTAAAGAGTAAAATAAAAAAATCACCACCTTCCCTTGCAAACATTTGACTTCATATATTCATGAAATATAACAGCGTGTGTGGTACATGTTTTATGTAGTGCATCAGTGTGTGCTCGCATGTGGGGGAAAAACTGCTTGCATGATTTTTTTTTTTTTTTGAGCACAAATATTACAAGGACCATAAAATGGAAAGGTGTTTAGTTAGATTGTGGCTCTTTAGAGTGGTTGAGTCTTGCTCCAAATTTAGCACAGTGGACATTAAACTCAGACAAGCATGTACCTTTTCATTAACCTTAGTTAATTTATCATCTTATTTAAAATTATTTAACCACAACATTTTGCGCTTATTCTACACATCCCATTTTTTGATCTCCTGGTGTAAAACAAAATGGAGGCACAAAGAATAAACATCAGATGTTTTAATTTTCACTGTAAGAAGGAGAGATGGCAGCTCTTCTGCAGATTAAATACTATAATTGAGATAATTAAATTACAAAGAAGTAAAATACTTTTATGAGCAACAAACCAAGAACTTCTATCAATAATTCACAGAATTTTGTTCAGAAATCATTTGCTTCTGTTACACAGCAACAGAGTTGGATTTTAACATTAGACACTAAATATAGATCATATGTACTTATAAAGTTGTTATATATCAATGCTAAATATGTTGGACGCGTACGGCAACCATCTGTAACTGAAAATATGTTAAGGTTATTCATAGAAGCTGAAGGATTGACTTGCCCTTTGGATAATTTAAAACTAAAATTGTAATTTGTTTAAATTTAAAGCAAATCAGCCTGAAAGTTTTAAAAAGTTGCACTTGTCTACACCACATGACAATTTAAACAAAGGTGTATGTGTCACATTACTTTTTGAAAAAGTTATTCATATCATCCAGCTTACCTGACTTCAACTTTACTCCTGATGCTCTCTGTTTCTTCCAGGTTGAAGTTGCTGTATTCTCTCACCAAGCTCTGGAACTATTCACCAGACCGCTCTGAGTCAGATGTCCTCTGATGTTCGCTTGTTCAACTTCCTCCACAGCTGTTCCATTGTCTCCAGTTGTCATGTGCCTGCCCGCTCTTCAGCAGCCTCCGTTCAATGCCATGAAGGTCTCACCAGCTCTTCTTCAAAAGCAAACAAAGGATCTCTCCTGGAACTAAAGTTCCCGCCAAACTCCATCCATTTTCTGAATCACCAACCCTCTTCGATGTCAGCCTCCAATTCTGGAACGATAAGCACAATTTCCTTTATAAGCGTTTCTCTTATTCATCTTCATATATTCTCGCTGTTCTCATATCTCCTCTTCTTCCTAGGCATCACAGCTCCTGTTTTATACACAATTTTTGTAAATACTCATTAAATATTCATGCAATTCTCCCTAAGAGTCAAAACTTACCCAGAAACATGACAGTTTACGCCAAAACACACTTTGCAACATGTACAGTCTAATAGTGAATTTAGCCCCGAGTCTAAATAAAATGGTATTTGAGCAGTTTTTTTGGAACTCCAATGACTTGATAATGTTTCAGCAGATACAATCCTTTTAAAGCTGCATTATTCTAGGTGAATTATGTTTTGTGTTAACTTGCATTTAAATTCTAGGCTTCAAGTTAATTTCAAAATTTTCTAAATTTGGCAATAGACTAAACTATAAAAATATCCACATCAGTGACAATATCAATATAGTTAAAATTGATTAAATTCCACCTAAAACAGATACGATGACAATTTCTTACCGAGAACATATAAATATATTTAATGGGAAGGGCTGAGAAATCTGATTACAACTGACCATCAAGTCACATAGATAAAATAAAAACAGACATTTCAGCATTATCCTTATCAGCAATGTATCAAAAGGACATGTGACTGCATGGCCACATACATCTGTGGATGGAGATCAAAGCAGAAGCTCCAGAGCCTGCAGGGTTTCTCTTCTTAAGTTGGGTCCATATTGATGTGTATGTCGGGGAGTGTATGTTTTGTGCCGGTGCAGGACTTGAGGTCTCAACAGATCAGTCTTATTTTCTCATCTCTTGGTTGGACTTTAAATCCTGGAGGTCGTTTTGTTTTGTTTTTCCCCTTTTTTTTTTGACAGTTGTGAAGAGAAGTCACTCAGTATCAAAGGTAGATCATATTTAAAATGACTGGCTGAAAAAAACTGTTGATCTTTTGGCAATTTTAAATCAGATCATTGTTAAGCACCCCAGATTAAGATTGTTTAAGATCATATTTGAAGATATTTCAAATCCAGAGTTCAAACCTTTTTCATAAAAAAAAAAAAAAAACAACAAAAGACATTGACAAACTACGTGGCTTTCTTAGGTTGACCAGTTACTTAAGCAGCCACATTTCAATAATTTCTGGAAAATAATTGAGCATGTTAGCACAGCAGAGTTGCGCTGACTTTGCAGCAAACCGTAAAATAATTTTCCAACCCATTAGTCCTAGAACAGATTGCTGATACACACAGGTTTCTATTCAGGCTGCTGTGAATGTGTGTGTATTTGGACAATTGTTTTATTATTCATTCAACTGATGAAGACATTGGATAACTGTCCAACTATCCCCCCAAAAATGCTGGTTAGTTACATTATTCTTTGTGTTTTTCTTCAAAATTTCATATTTTCTCCAAACAGCTGAGAGAATCTTGGAGTTAAGAGGACATAAGTTTATCTACCCACTACCCCCTCACACTGCATTACTTTGTTAATATACACACAATCTGCACAGATCTGAAATTATGAGCAAGTGGAAGCCATATGGTAGGACACCAGCCTGGTATAATTATAATAAACAAGAAACACTGTGTGTCTGCATGAAAGTCATATGGTTGGACTGTAAATGTAGGGGGCCCCGTCGATAATCATGCAGCAAATGAGCCTGCTGTTGTTAAGGTGGTCCCCTGACAGCTGCTGCAGCCAGGAACCACATTATGCCCACAAACACACAATCTTACAATAAAAATTTAATTTACCTGCTCAATTAACAGGACACAGGCACATCTTCTTATAGAGGTTAATTGTTGCACAAGCTCAAGCAGTTACAAATTTCTCGCATCATCATTAGAGTGCTCAGCATTTCTCCAAAACTCACTAAAATCTCACCACTTTCTTGAAGTTGGGTCATAAAGGCAAATGTTATTCTTTTTCTACCCTGTATTCCTTCTTTAAAAAAAGACCTACATCTCCTACCTCAAAAAGAAATTCAAATGTTTAGAGTACATTTAAAATGAATATCAAAGAGCTTCATAACCACAATCAAACAAAAATAATCAAAAGACAGTTCAATAATGGGTTTTAATCTGCTTTGGGAAAATAACAACAAATTTCAAGGTTCAAGTTTTTCTGAATCTGGGGGCCTTTAGTTTCCAGCCCTGAGTGTTGCATGGCCAGCCGCCCCTTCAACACAAACCGGAGGATCTGCAGAGAACTTATTGAGTTTTACATGGAGTAATAATCAAACACACAGAAACATTAGTTTCCATAAGTAAAGCAAAGTCTTTTAAAGTGGGGTCCAAGTTGACGGGAAGACATAGTAAACATGAAATGGGTAAAGTGCTGCATGTGAAAAAACTGAAAGTTTGATGTAATGGCATTAAACTCAGCAATATGTCTTAACCATCCAAAAAGCAGAGACAAATCTTACACCAAAACTTTGAACAGAATATTTAGCAAATGTGGCAAAGAGAGCAAAACTCTCCAGTTCTTCGGACTGAAATCTGACAGGGCCACATATAAGGTCCTCAGTGTTTTATATACATTTTTAAGTTGGACAAAGTTTTTAGCCACCCAAATCTTTAAAATGGCATAAGCACCAGTCCAACACATGTAAGACTGAAACTCTCATGCTTAAAAATACTAGTTGATATCTTCTGCACAGAGTAATGGTTGGAAATGTCCTTCAAAATGCCATTGAATGTCAGCATCACTCATACCACACATTTTCAACTACAGTTACGTTAACATATATGTCTTGCAAAACACAAATGATTTGTTCATTTAAAAAGTAGAGAATCTGATCAAATTTCCCTTTGGCCATTCTACACTTGTCATGAATTGTAGACAGTTTACGGTGGAACGACCCGAAACCTTTCAGCTGGTGTCATAATCAGGGTGCGACACCTGTTCCTGCTGTTCCCACACAGACACTTATTTACAATTCAATTTCCATTCTCAAAATTAATTCAAAGATTGACAGTTCAGATATTCAAAGAAACTAAAGTATTTATTCTCATTAGCCTGACTCCCTCCTTAGTGAACTATTTAGAGTGCACACTTTAACTATTTGAAATGTCTGCTACGCTTTGCTTGGTAGGTAACACGCAACAGATTGATTTCTTTTTGTTTTGAGTTACCAGTTACCTTGGAGCTTCTGCTTGAGTGCCACAAAGAAAAGAGTCCCAGCTGCCTCAGTTCTCCTTAAATGGCAGAAGCTCCTGAGTGGGTCGTACCACTTGATTGTAAGGGGAGGGGACGTTTGTTGTTTACAATTTGTTTGGTTTTTCTTCTGTTTTAGTTCTGTCCCAGTAGTAAAGAAAAATATGCTTATGTGGACTGTTGTTTTCAGCCCAATTGCAATATTGTTTTAAAGGCTGAAATTTTGGGTTAATTGCTTTTCCTCAGTTTAGACCAAAGCCTTTGAAGACAAAAACAGAGAAACAAATTGTATCCTTACATGAGCGGAAATTGTAATCAGCAATCAGCTTTTTGGAGCACAAAAAGCCACCAGACTGAATGATTTTAACATTCTTATTTTTTACGTAACTATCCAATTTATGTACTTGAAACACTAACATTAGTATTAAGTATAATTAAATATAGTTTAATAACACTGCAGTGATGACATCCGTCAATGTGTTAAACAAGCGTCCCATTTACCCACACTACTGTTTGCATTTTCTTTATTATCAAAACGTATTCAGAAACACAAAACTCACCTTAATGATGACACATCTGATGAAATTCTGAACTGGTCTGATTTTTCTGTCTTTTAAATTTTTCAACAACTGTTTAAAGTTCATGGCAGATGGACCCAAAAGCAGACTGAAACCCGAGCGGGATGAAATCAACTAAATTCCTTTCGTAACACAAACTGAGGCATGAAAACCAGTTCACATAAATCCAAGGTTAACAAACTGCAAGCCAAAGAATCTCAAACCAAAAGCTACAGGCAAAACGCAGTGATCCAGCAACAGTCAAAGGAAAAACAGGGAACTCTACAAAAGCACACTGCATCAAAAACATGAAACCAAGATGTGAGCAGTGTGTCAATGCGATGATGGAGACCAAAACAAACACATTCATCGGCTCCACAGGAAAAATGTTGTTTTAGTGAAAAGCTGAAATTAGAAATGAGCAATTGAATACAGAGTTGGAAATAATAAAGAAAAAAACATGCCTGAACAACACAAACTCCACACATCAAGGCCCCAACTTTAATTTTGTACCTCATGAATGATTGACAAGACCTCTGCTCCCTCTCTCTTTTTAATTAAGTAAAAAAATTTCTTGCAACACATTTTTAGACAGCAAGCTTTTCTGAAAACTTGATAACGGGCAGCTCTGTCCAATTTCAGTCTGATCCGTGATGCAATTTTTATTTTCCTTGTGTAGCCCTGCTCCGTGGTGGATTTACCAACTCCGCATTACATCAAACCCTGCAGAGGCCTGTTAACGACTCATTGATTTAAATCTGGTGTGTGAAGCTGTGTGGAACTGAACACCACTGCCTCAAAGGTAGCAGTTGGCTGTTGTTGATGAACTTTGCAAATATTGTCTGTGTGTTCCCAGAGCAGCTGCTCAAAGACACACAGTTGCTTATTTAATAAATTTGTACTTATGAGTTATTGTTTCAGGATGCTCAAGTATGAATAGCTGAGAACAGCTGCATCACACTTTATGTTCAGAGAGACGGAGCTCTGTTACTCAAACAATACCTAAAGTAGAATAAGCTCATTTTTATTCCCTGAGTTGGCTTGGTACAAACTGGACTGATCCCTCTTTTTGTTGTGAAGGGTTAATAATTTGATTCAAGTAAGACTGTTTTAGAAACACTGCCTAAATATTGATATATGATGAAACCACATTTTGTCAGAGTAAAACCACAAACTTTAATGTAATTTATTGTGATTGTATGTGACAGATTAATGCAGAGTACTGCATAGCTGTAGAACAGGTCCACAGGAAGTGAAGGGGCTGCAGACATCCACAGCTCACATGGAACAACTTGTTGAAATTTAAAGCAAATCTCCACAAAACTGATGTCTAGAATGACAAGAGGAATCCTACTGACAAACGAAATCCACTAGAAGTCCTATTTGCATTTGGCCACTGGTCATGTAGAAAACACAGCAAACATGTGAAAGATAAAGCTCAGGTCAGATGAAAACACACCTAAAAGCTTGAGTGCCCACCTAGATGTAACTCAGCATCATCCTGAAAATCATAGCATGATGTCATGTCACCAGTAACATACCACCAACGGAAACCCTAAGGCAAAGGTGGCGCTAGACTTTTTTGTTATCCGTCATCTTGACCGACAACATTAAAAAAAAAAAAAAAATCGGCCATGTGCTATTTTTACCCGTCAAATGATAATCATATTAACATCGGCTATTTAGCAGCATTTTATGCGCTTTGGTTAATATTCACCTAGTTGTACCGTAAATCCAGATCCCATCACACATAAAGCAGGTGAACGCATCTAACTTTTTCTCCGTAGTGACAAAAACCACTGACTGTGGCCCCAATAACTTACAATAAACGAAATTAAACGACTCCACAAATTACAAGCACTTCACACGCTGGGGTCTGAACGCACGGTGCCTCACAAATTCCTCCTGTTCGCATCCGCAGAGAAATCAGCGCTAGTTCATCAGTCAATTGGATCTGTCTGATCCAAACCGATCAACTGAGTTTTTTTACCCTGTGCGCTGTCCGGGTATGCGCTTTTTTTTTTTTTTTTTTTTGCGCGGTTTCGCTTCTCCGAAACGGACAGATGTTACGTCTGCCGCTCTCCTGTGTGCGGGAGGGTAAAGTCTTCAGCTCCATTCGTAACGCCGCAGGACGAGTTAAGTTTAATTCTTCGCACCGGCCATGTTGAGGTCCAACTTCTGCACCGTTATTTATTTCCTCAAGCTAAACTGCCGGCTCCTCTGTTTAGACCGTTAATTGAATTAGCTCAGCATTGCATGATCTGTATGTACTGGAGTCTGGAATTAAACGCGCCATTTCTACCAAAGGTTTTGAAAGCTTTAAATTTTCCGGTCGTTTTAAAAAAAAAAAATAACCGGTCAAATACGGAAAATATTCCGTTAACGCGACCTCTGCTCAACAGTATATAAACAGGACATAAAGCGACACAAGAAAGGTCTCAAAATATGAGAAACAAAACTGAGAGTTTGTTTTTAGCAACTGGTTTATATTTAAAGGAAACACCGGAAAAAAATTAAGCCCTTCTTTTAGCAAGCTGATGTGCATTTTTGGAAACAGGCATATCTAGCTATCTAATATAAACAAGCTAGAATATGATAAACAACATAATTCAGTTTCACAATTTAAGTTTGAAAGTCTGCACACAGCAAAGGTACACTGACTCATTTCTGAGACTTTACAAAACAGTTATTTATCATAATTTCCCCACTTTCTTTCCTGCTTTTATGATATTTGGCAGATGCAGAATCATCAATGAAAGTGAGTGATCTAAACTTACCTAAAATGGGTTGATGTCTGACTGCTGGTCTCGCTCAGCTCACCAGATGCATTTGCAATTCTACATGAACATCAGAAAACCAGTTGATGTCGTGTGTTTAGCTTGATCGTTCTCACTTTGCTATGGTAAGTGATAGAATCAATTGGTCTGATCATCAGCATATAATAGATTCACTAGTCACAGTCAGAGTGGATAATTTCTACACTGACCAATGCTGAAATTATTGAAAATTATTTTCAATTTAAACAGAAAACCAGTTTGTTAGGTTTTTTCATTGGACAAGACTCACTCAGTATTTTTTTAAAATATTCCTGGCTGCTTTAAGGGAGGGGAAAGTGTTGGAAATGGCAGGAGGTTCTTAAAGAGACAGAAGCCGATTTCAGTGTATGAGATGAGGCTACGGTCTTTGAGTTGTTTTTGATATATACAGCATTTTTCACAGCACATGAAGGTAAAGTTTTGTGATTGTGATATAAGATGGCACTATGTGCCCAGAAAATACATAATTCCTCCTATAAATCTTATTTGATGAGAAATAGCTGAGTAGTCTGTGACCAAATTCATGTTGTTTTTTTGCTTGTTTTTTTTTTTTGAAGTCATAAAAAACAATCATATAAAATGCTATAAATGCTATGGAATGTTTTGCACATTCAAAACATTCCAGAAATATTTCAACCTGCCTTTGGACTTAGTCATTTACAGAAATATTTTGAATGATCTAAGGTGCAGCAAGGATCACATCCAGGTTATACTACCTGTAATAATACACCTTAGTGCAGACTTTGGATCTGCTGACCACACCATTCTACTAAAGGTACTCAGACAGATTAAAATCTTTGTGTCCCCAGGTTTCTGTTCAACTCTCATTTCACAGATGATACATCCTTTACCAATTCACAAGAATTTTATGACAGAGATACATTTTTTTTGTCCCTCATTGTCAACCTGCACATGCTGCCATGTTGTTCCTTCTTCTGGAGGTATTGCATTATTATTCACACCTATGCTGATGATGCACAGGTATATACTGCTATATTTTCTGATGACCTAGTAATACTAGGCACAAAACGTTTTAGATGTATTTTAGACATTAAGATGTGTCTGAATTTTCATTCGTTCGGTCAAAGCAAAATCAAGATTTATTTATTAGTGCAATATCTTGGAGATTACTTTTTGTTCATTTTCTATAATTATTTTGGGTACATTTACGAATAAGTTCTCCTTTATAAAAATGTTCTCAGTTTGGGGATTTCTTGTTTCTTTTCATGTCTGCCAGTTTCAACCTCTTTGAAACACTTAGTGTTTAACTCCTTTGCATGAAAGGGCAGCTAAATCAATAATTTCACAAAGTGAAATGATAAACTTAATTTCCCTCCATTGAAATGTGACCAGGAGTGATTCATCTATTTAACTGGATTGTATGGAAGTGGTTAGATTTTTATTTTTCATTTATTGTTTTAATTCTGGATATAAACTGGATCTGCTTTTCTGGCAAAGTGGTGTGATATGACAAACTGATTAATCAAATGATTGGTTGATTGATTGATGGGTTGGTTGATTAATTGATTGATGTAACGTCTATATTTCAAGCATTGGATGTGAAGGAGACAAATAAGAGATGACAAATGGCTGAGACGCCACAAATTATTCACTATAAATCTGCAGTCTCCACATCCTGTTGTGTGTGAAACATTGTAATATGAAGTCTCTGCAGATGGGATTCACACATTATCAACAGTAAAAGGAAGAGCTGTTGGAGTGTTCATTGTCAAATTTATTTCATGCTAACTGAAGGGGCAAATGATCTTTGAGTGGTTAAAGATGCTGAGGACATGAGGAGGAAGAAATAAAAATATACTGCAAGCAGGATTAGGCTCCTCAGTGCACCAGATCCTCTTTATAAGACAAAGAAGTCCCATTATGGTTCATATTTTGGCTCAGTGGAGGTGGAAAAGAGCAGGAAGGTAGAGTGGGTAGGCTGGAAGAGTCATCAGTGGATAACAGTATCCTCAACATACCATCTGCTTCCAGTAAAAGGCCAGGCTAAATTTGACTTGTGTTCTACTCACACAAATCTGGTACCGAAGAGCAGAGAGAATCTCTGAGTGGGCAATAGGAGGGCAGATGAATACACTCATGTAAACTTCAGTAAATGGTTAGGTCAGCTGCTCATTTTAAACGTAGCACAGGTACTACAGATATGTTAGCCAAAATCCACCAGTGAGATGACATAGGCGAAGCTGAGAGCGAAGCTGCGGATCTGTGCAAACAAGTCGAGTCATTTCAGAATCGCCTCTGGTTTCAAGCACTGGATCAGAGGGGGATTGTAGAAGAACACACCGAGAGGCTGACAGGACCCACAAACGTGATGAGCAACAAAGAGGATGACGCAAACCAACAAAACTTGGAATGAAAGCTGATAAATGGCAGAAAGACTGCAAAACATCCTTGCCATGTCAGTCATTTGGCAACATCTTTTCATTGTTGTTGTCTAAAAGAACTTCTAAGTGATGTATGAATGGCACCAGCATAACATTAGGATCCATTTATGGTTAAACGAACACCGTCTTCATCATAGGACATGCTTGTAAGCAAAAGAATATCAGGGAGCAATCTAACATTTTGTCCTCAAAGAAGATATGGTGGAAACAGGAAAAATCTGCAACAAAAGGATTAAGAGTGAGTTTGACATTGTGGGACTGACAGAAGTATACAAGCATTATGATGCTGTTGTCAATATCCTTTTTCCCCTGCTATTCATGCTGATGTTTAGCCTTGTAAAAACCAGTCCCTTATTACACTTTGCTTCCAAGGGCGTAAATCCCATCTCATTACTGGGGGGGGGACCATAAACAGGGAATTTTTTAAAGAGCAATTTTTGGGAGGGGTCGGCAAACTTACAGTAAAATGTGGTTTATTTTTTATTTTTTTGTGTGTGTTCAAGCTGCACTATCGAAAATACCTAGTAAGTAGCAATGAATAACAAAAGTGTGTTTCTCAGTAAACAACCAGTTGAGACCCATAGAAGTCAAACTAAGATTCAAATGTCGCTTAGATATGAGTTTGGTTCAGAGTCACAGATCTAATCTCTGCTACACCTTTACAAACACCTAAGGCTCTAAATAAAAACAAGTTTTAATAAGTAACTCCACTTAACAAAATTCCTCATAAATATTGAATTATTGCAGTGGTTCTCAATACAAGTCATGTGTTATTTAAATTATAACTTAAGTTGCTTTAAACTTTTATTTATTTATTTTTTTTTTTCCATGTTAAAACCTATAAATATGTAGGAATTGAATGTTTGGGAAGTATCACAACTTGAAGGTCAGCACCAGAGTTTTCTAGAAAAATATTCAGATTTTATTTTGTGGTTTTAAAGGCTCTATGTTGAAGATGGTAAGAAATAAAGGCATACATTATTTTGTTTAACTGCTAGCAGCAATAGCCTCTCTGCTCTCGGCTCCGATACAGAGCTGTGGCTAATGGTAATGCTCAGCCGCTCCCTCCCGTTTCAAACTCTTCTTTGTAAAGTAAGAGTTAGAGAGCTAAATATAAGAGAAATATTGGCTACCTTCGACAGAAAAAGGAGCTAAGTCTATGAAAGCAATGTAGCAGTTTTGCTAGTTTTGATTTCCACGGCATAAGGCGGCTGATTATCATGATTCAGCCAAAGTAATGAAATAACGAACTGTGGACTGATTTTTATCGTCAATGTGTTTCTTCCTATTGAGCAGTGAAAGTAAATAAAACGTGTTACATGTCTTTTGCTGTAAGTATTTACTTACTGGAGGGTTTTTTGTTTGCGCTGCAAGGCCACAGCAACAGTTAGCTCCTCACTCTACCGGCTGTAACGGAACCTGATTCGTTCAACAGCGCAGCTGTTGCTCCGCCTACACTGTGGACTAAACCATTGTTCTAACAAGAGTAGGGGGGACTTAAAAATGTATTCTTTTTTTTTCTTAGATGAATGGCTGATTTACTTCGTTCTTTGTTTCTATTGTCTTTTTTATATTGATATTGTTTAAATATAAAGCTTTCTTTTATGATTTCTTTGAGGAGGACAATTCTAGACTTTTCTAAGATTGGGGGAGGGGGGTCCGAGCCCCCTATCCCCCCGGATTTGCGCCTATGTATATAGGTTCACCAGCTACCAAATCCAAAATATGCTAATTTTAACATGGATCTCTCGTTTTTAATCTCATTTATCATACTGACAATATTCAATAGTATCAGTCACATCACAGTGAAATATAATATATAAAACCTGTTGTGGTATCCATGGTGATATGTACAGACAATGCATTAAGACATTTCTTCTTAGGTTCTGCTCTGTCAACTACAGCTTCCTGTGCCTCGATGAGTCACTGTCTGCACTGCAGCATTTCAACACTCAAATCAAATTACCTTGCAATGTCTTCTTGGCAAATATTAAACTGACAGCATAATGTTGAGAGAATAGACTGGTCAGATTAAGAAGATTGTTTAATCTTTTAAAATATCTTATTGTAGTTTAAAGTAGAATGCAAATGATGTATACATTGCTAAAATAAATGGAGATAATCAGAGAATCATAGCAGCGTTTCCTATTTTATTGCTGAAGAGAAACTGAAAATGAACAAGTGGAAGCCAAAGCATTGCTGAGGTAAATTTTCAAGCCAGGATGCTGCCAGTTACAGTCGTCACCACTGCATCCTCTGTGCTTCAAGCAGCACACAAACAAAAACTCACACAGACACTTTGTCAGGATTCATCATGTCCTACCATCAAGCAACACTCACCACCCATGCCCCATGTGGCCGTTTTTTAACACTTTCTGGCTGACGTATAAAAACACAAGCACAGATGTACGCTGGCATTCACACATGCCTGGATCCAGCGTCGGCTCAGTGATGCACACTGCACTCACACACAAACATCTAGGGTCTTTTCCTTCTCAATGTTGCCAAAGCGCTAGGAAAGGTGCTTGTTGTCCCACGGAGCAAAGTGCAGATGAGGAGATGCACCTGGTCACAATGTGGGCTATTCTAAACAGCTAGTTATGTAAGATACGATCCTGCACTTAATACATTTATAAATTACACATAAAGCATTTAAAAGAAATATAAATCAGCTTGGCAGTTTGACACGTTAGCGCCTATGCATTCTGTTAAATGTGCGTTTCAGTGTCCATGTTGGCCTCAGTTAAACCTTGTCTCATATAAGGCATTTGTGTTCTGGTATTGTTTGATTTACAAATTAATCAAACTAAATCAACAAGGTTAAATTGAATAAATAACTTGTTTTAACCTATTCATGACACATTCAGCATGGTGAGATTCTTTCCTGACTGTTATTGGTTATTTCTGACTATGAGTTGTGTATTTTCTGCAGAAGGCAATGGCTAACTATAATTACTGAGCATAATAAATAACTTAGGCAACAACTATCAAAGATAAAATGAGAATGAGGCAGAGCAGGATAAACTGTTCCTTCTGTAAAGATGAGCTTGGAGAAAAAGTTTGAAAGATATATTGGGATGCTATTCCAAGCAGACCAGGACGTTGTTAATACAAAGTGTTAACTTGAACTTCACTGTTGTCCAGGAGCTCGATTAAACATTAATTCGATTTAGAATGAGCACTTTGACATTTTGTCCTTGCCTTAAAAGCCTTTTAATCCCCAAATTGAATTGTGCATGCAAACACACACAGACACACATGCACACCCACTGTGCAGCTACGCCTACTCTCCTCCAATGGGACTAACATGTAATTACGGAGAGTCAGGCTCACAGAATCCTCTCCAGCTCCTGAAAAGGCTTGAAGAGAGTGTGCTGCTCTTTGTTAAGACCACAGTCTTCTGAAGGTCAAACATTTTGTATTCCTTCCTCTGTCCTTCGCACAGCTGTCCCCAGAACACTTTGTGCATAAACATGTCTGCAGCCCTAAGGCTGGTAATTTCTTTCCAGGTAAAAGTTGAAGTGCAATCCTTACTATCAATGTTGAAGAGTTGAGAAACAAATCTACAATTGTGCGTGTGCATTTTCTTAGCAGCCGTGATGTGATTGACAGATTGGGTTTTCTTAACGGAGTCTGTGGTTTTCGTGATGTGCTGACCTTTTCCCTCAGCTACCCTCAAAGTTCAGCCCAACAAGCCACTGTGAGCTGTCTAGCCAGCAGCACAACACTTTTTAATGAGGACACATGTAGCGGGGTAAACAGGAGTGAGAGCCAGTTGATGGCTTCAGATTGAAGAGACTCGAGTACATGAGTAAACACGATGAGAAGCAGGTCACAAAGGCCCCTAAGAGACTAATATTTACAAACATGATCCGCCCCGATGATGAAAGATGCGTTTGCAGTGGGATGGTAAAATTACATTTTTAAGTAGAATTCATTTTTTGGAATGTCTTAGGAACAAATGTTTATGGCTAATAAGTTTGATAAAGTTTTCTATTGAGATTATTCAAAATAATGTATCAAGGTTTTTAAAGTGTATTAGTGAAGCCTTTAAAACATTTTTATCTATCTCTAATAATGCAAAACTTTAAATACAATACAGTATAAATATCCCTTATTGTGTATACTGAGCATTTACCAAGCATACTGAGAATATGACACTCAGACTGCTTGCTACATACAAAATTAGACCAGCGTTTGTCAACCCTTGGTCTCTGAGCACACTGCTCTGCATGTTTTAGGTGCTTGTCTGCTTCAGAACACCTGATTTCAATTGATGGCTGATTAACAGACTTTTTCTGAACTAGTCATCTGAATCAGGTGTGCATGGATGTTTTCGATATTTCCCTGTCAGGAAAATATGTAAAAGATGAAGGGCAGTCTCCCTTGAGGACCAGGGTTAGAGAAACGATGAGTTAAACAACCCATGTCTAATCCAAGAAACCAAAATTTTTATTTCCATCTGTTCTGATGCTGAAAGCATCAAGGCTGAATCTTGGCTTTACCACCACTTTTAGTTTTCCCTCCTGAAATAAGGTAGGTGTTAAATCTCACAATTAAACCAAAAAAAACCTTTATTTTAGGCCTCTAGTATAGTCTGACAGATAACTGATAAATGTTAGAGCAATGAACAGTTAAGATGGAAACACTCTGAAATTCATACCCTAGTTTAAATTTCTCTTTTAATTTCAAATACAGATTGATTAGTTGATCATTGGGTGTTGACGTTCATTTTTATTTTGGGCTTAATTACTCATTAGAAACTAGCTTAATAACAAGTTTAGTTCTTGATTCTTAATTCTTGGCCATTCTAAAAGTTTAGAATTGTGGAAAGGCCCAATGAACTGAAGAACAAAGTAGAGCAAAGTAACATAACTTGTTAATTAGCCCCTCCTGAGAGAAAGATGCAACAGAGAAACCCTCCCTTCCATTATCCCCCCCTCTCTCGTTTCCTCTCTCCATGCTTGTCCCTGGTGAGTCACAGTATGCCAAAAGCTCAGCGGGATCCTGAGGCATAATAATGAGAACAATGATTGTTAATGAGTTTGATTTCAGTTGCTTGTGATTTCCCTGAAACGTTCAGTTCAATCACTATGAAAAACCTGGAAAAACTCACATGGCTGGTGTGCATGCAGAAATATCAGTAGCTCTGTTTTTGACAGCTTATTTACATTTTCACTCAATATAATGGACTTTCTCTCCAGAGGTCTCCACAGCTTCATCTCTATCAGTCTCTTCTGGCAATGCTTTCAGTTAAATGCAAACAGGATGCTTCTCTGCAGCCTGGAAAACATGAAGAGACAACAGTTCTTTTTGCTTTCCAAACATTAAGAGTCATCATATACAAAATCCTAATGTGAACAATAATCAGTTTTGAAATGAAATGTGCCCAATGCTGTAAGCTTTACATAAAGAGATGTACAATGCAAATGTTTAAGTGATGTTAGCTTTAGCTGAGTATCAGTCAGAAAACTACACTGCAAAGAGATTAGAACAGGGTGAATTTTGGCTCTACGCAGGATTAATCTGTTATCCAACCATTCCTGTCATATTGGTTTATAAATAGCAACAATAAATTAAAATGGCTAACAGAAGCCAACATCATTAATCTTAGATTTTGTAGGTTAATGTTCAGGTTGTTAAAGACAATAAACACTTGAATTATTTCATTCAATGGCACTAAATTGAAATTTAGTTCCCAAAACTGTAAACTATATTAAAAAAATGCAAAATGAAAAAGATGAAGTGTTAAGTTTAAGTGGTGTCAGTGGCATTGAATGCCATTGACACCCAAACCATTACACCCAGGCTGCTTAATGAGTGAAATTTGCACCGCATTTTCAGGAATTTAACCTTTCTGGTTTTCGAGGTCATGACACGCTTAATTGGTGCTTGTGCCTAATCACAGGCTGTTATGTTTTTCTCCAAGGTATCAGGAGTGCTTTGCTGAGTGAGTGCTTGTTTTTGCCTGTTATTTTTCATGACATTATTGTTTTGCTTCTGCAGCTGCACTTTGTGGGGAAAAAAAGGCTGCAGAGTTCTTCACTTCCTCTCTCTCTTCCCACCTCCCTCTCTAAACGTTTCCATCCATTTTTACAGTTGACTTCCTTCTGGATTGAAATCATCCCTGGAAAGAGTTTGCCCCTGAGGGTTCCCCAGTCCATTGTTTCTGAGCCCATTCTGCACTGTTAAACATTGGCACACATGATGACGTCTACCTTACAAACTGCAGTGCTGCGATGGCCACTGCTGAACCTCTTTACAAATATGCAAACACAGAAGAAATGTCTGTGTTTGCGCATCTTAATTCCAGTGTGCTTTTATGATCCTTTTACTTCATATATATCGCTTCCATTTATCTCTCAACCTGTCGAGAAATGTTTTGTTTTAGCCACTGAGTCTGACCTATGAGTCATTCAAGTATGAAAGACACTTAAACTCAAGGGTAAAACCCCAATTGTGTCTGCACATAATAGACAACTTAGCAAAACATTTCTACATTGTATATAGGATGAATTGCAAGAAGAAGCCTGCCACAAAACTCAGTTTGTTCCAAATGCGGAATACTTTCAAATCATATAGTGTGGCATAAAACAGTGTGTTTAGAAAAAACAAGGTGAACTCCAAAAAGCATTGGATCAGGAATTCGGCATGTCTTAGGCATTTCTGCAGTGTTCATATACACTGCAATATAAACAATTCACAGATGCAAAAAAAAAAAAAATAATAAAAATATATATATATATCTGCCAATTTTATAATTGTTCCTTGTTTGTTGTAAATGCTGTTTTCTGTCTGTCACACTGTGTTATCTTTGGTATTTCTGCAGCTTTGGGAAATGAACGGGAATGTTATTTTGCCGAAGGCTGTAAGAAATAAAGGGTCTAAAGATCTAATTACTTTTGTTAGTTGTGTATCATGTGTAGACATACTTGCAAAACAAAAATATGAATTAAATTTAAATTGTGGACTTGTGAGTCAACAGGCAACCATCATCAAGAGAAAAATGTTTAAAAAACCTTCATGTCTGGTAAAACATGAAGATAAAATTAAATTGCAAAGAATTTTTATTTTTAGGATAAAATGTAAAGAACTGAGAAAGGGACCTTTCAACACAACTAGCATCCATGACTATTTTAATCCTTATAGTTCATGTAAAATAGCCTTATCCACTCAGTATTACAGCTTCACAAGTTTGAGTAGACTTTAATAGTTTAGAGACTTTCTGTGCCCTTATTATTTAAACCCCAGGTTGCAGAAATCCCCATGGATCCACCAAAGCAAAGGCCTCACAGGAATTATGTTAGCTTTTGTTAGAGAGCATTCATCGTGATGGAAGTGCAACGAGAACATTAGTGAACAGCAACCAAGCCGAGTGGCATTAATGGAGTTGCATAATCTCTAAAAGCAAGTTCCCCTTTGATGAAAGTAAACCAACCTCAACTGGGAGATCACAGCTGAAAACAGATTAACAGTTCTAATATTTGCAGCACTGAAAGCAAACAGGCACATGTTGTCATTGGCTACATTACCTCATCCTGGGTGTCCCGAACATTTTGGGTTGCACAATTTTTATTTCACTTTGTTTCTGCTCAAAAATAATCACAAAGATGAATAATGAATCAATTTACCATACTTGTATTTTCCTTTGCAAGTATATTATTAAATGCTATATATATCTTGAGGGTTTCCAAGCTAAAAATGTTGAACAACCTTTTTTCCTTTCCTTTCCTAAGGTGATTCCTTCTGATTACAGCACAATGACCATTGAGCTTTCTAGTTTTTATCCCTCTCCTTTTGCTTCTGAAGAACAAGGAAGACTGCATTTGCTGTGCCCAGTACGTGCACTGTCTTTACATCAACTGCACTCAGAATGTGCAACTGTGTGATCAGCTGTTTGTGTGTTTTGCCAATCCAGCTAGAGGCAAGGCTCTGTCCAGACAGAGACTCTCTCATTGGGTCGTGGAGGTTATTTCTCTTGCATACAACAGCAAAGGCCTCTCATGGTGTGAGAGCACATTCAACCAGGGGTGTAGCGGCATCCTGGGTCCTTTTCAGAGGGGTCCCTGTGAGTGACATCTTCGCTGCAGCCAGCTGGTCTTCACCGCACACTTTTGTTTGGTTTTATCATCTGGATGTGACAGCCCCTTCTGCTGCTCACTCTGTTCTTTCTGCTGGGTTGGAGATTTCAAACTAACTCGGTGCATTTGTCTCAGGTTTGATGGCTGCTCTGTGGGGCGTGTATACATGTCCCATAAATATGAAGTGAATCGACTGAAAGGAAACGTAATGTAATGCATATAACCCACACTTAAACTCTTCACTCACCATTTTATTCACATTGTTTTTGAAGTTGTTGTATGCGTAATGTTATGCATATAACTACTTCCCTGAAGGAGAGGAACGAGGTACAACACCTTTTTCTGCCCCGCTGCTCAGAGTGGCTCGGTGAAGAGCGGCCATCAAACTGAATAATGACTGTGATGGGGTGTATTTATATGCAGAAGGGGCCTGCCACCTATCATCACACGTCATTTGCCTAAAGGTGTGATTAAAGGTGTCTTCAGTTAGGTCATGCGGAGGTGTGATATCCCATACTTTATGTGTTGTACCTCGTTTGTGTCCTTCAGGGTACAGTAGTTAAATGCATAACATTACGATTTGTAAGATGAGAGAAATTAGTCCATAAAAGTAGCATAGTTAAATCTTTTCAGCAGTTACACGTTTTCAGCCTTATTAGTCTAAGGAATAGCTGGAACTCATTATCCTTGTAGTGACTTGATTCCATGTAGTTGTTAGAACAATCAGATTTGCTTTTGCATGTATTATTCTGCAAGTTTAAGAGATAATGTCTACATCTCCTTCGTTTTTAGTTTTGAAAAATAAATCTTTGGAGTTGTCGTGACACCTCACTTTGACACAGCCTAAGAGCTGCTTTGAGACAGGCTTATTACATCCCAGAACCAATCTTGCTTCGGCATTTAACTGATTCAATCTGACGATATTTTGGCAGCTGAAAACGGAGCACTTCCTACCATTCCCCAAAGGGCTGCAAATATCCACAGCTGGCTGGTGCTCCACCTCGTCCAGTTTTGACAAGCTCTTCCCAGCAACAGTAATTGTCCTAAATTACCGGCTGGCATTATGTATATGTGCAGCGTTATGCAGAAGAATGTTTTGGTAATGTGAAAATGAAGTCATAAACAAATTTGTCTTTTTAGTTCTTAATTACTTTCTAAATTGGCCTCTATTTTATCTTGATTGAATATAGCTGTTAAATATGCTGAATTTTTTTTGTTTTTCATTTTCTTCATAATTACCAAAAAGTTATGACAGAGTAATTAGAAGACTTAATGCCACTTTTGACTACATTAGCTAATGCATGAGTTAACTGTTCCACACTTAAACTCCTCACTCATCATTTTATTTACATTGTTTTTGAAGTTGTAAAAATGATAATATATGTCAAACAAACAGTGTTGATCTTTAATGAACACCTGGTTTTATTTTTACAGTTATATAAATATACTTGTTTGTATAAATCATAAAATTATATTGTAATTTCAAATCAAAGCTCCGGTGGTTCAACAGTCTGCAGCCATGCGGATGTGGGAATGCCAAGAACATGAGCTGCTGGAGGGATTCAGTCCTCACACACTGCAAAGTGCACTTTCCAGTCTCTCAGAAATCACACAAACCAACTTGCAACATCTGGAGCTTTCTCAACAAGATTTCTTTTTATTTCTCCAGAATGATGTAGATTTCATCCCTGACATCTGCTGCTTTACTTAGGTTTTTGCAATTTCATACCAACATTTTGACATTTTACTCAATTCTGTTGTTTCCTGATGAATCCTCATTATGAGTAATCATGGCAAGTGTGTTGAAATTTTAAGAGTCTTTTTACTGACTCTTTCATCTATTGGATTCAGTGAAAGCTGCTACATGAGAGGCTTTTTTTTCTTTTCTTTTTTTTTACAAATTTTGGCTTGCTTGCTACCCAGGTGTTCACATGCTGTGCGTTCACAAATGTAGTTGTGTAAGTCCGCCCACGTTCACAAGGACATTTCCACCCAAGAATGGGAAGGAAAAAGAGACATGACAACATTTCATAAAGCTTGATATGTTCCAGAAATATGGTTGTGCAGCTCTTGAAGAACAGGATAAATGTATCCATACCTTAATTTTTCTTTGCAGAGAACAGCATATTCCTGAAATCAGCCATTAACAACCTCTAATAATTGAGAATCACGGACTAGTTTGCCGGGAGTGACCCTAATTTTTTTTTTCCTGTTGGGCTTCATGTTCCTCGCCTGCGATTGGAGGTTTCCTGGCTCTCACCTATTCACCTATGGGAGAGTCTTCCTCCAGAGCTCTTAAGGGGGAGGCTTGTGTGCCTTGTGCGCACATGGAATCCCAGTGATGATTCACAGAGCTTCCTTCGTCTAGAGAAACATATCCTCGTTTCCCCCCCTTGATCCGAGCAATATTTCGCACTCCTCCACCTCCTCTCTCACCTTAGTCAGAGAGCTGTTCCTTTTAACACAGTGAGTCACAAGCAAATCCACAGATATAGATGGCCCGTGTGGGCAGATGGTGCCCCCCATGCTCAGCTGCAGCAACTGCAACTTTAAAGCCTATGCAGCCATCTTTAAAGACTATAAAACAGAAGACTCCCCCACATTCTCCTCTTTTTAACTCTGATGTGTTTCACTTCTATGCCGTGAAGTGATTTCAAAGGTTATTGCTCTGTTGAAACAATGGTTTGCTAAGACCATACACTTAAACGGTTTGATATACCTGCGGATAACAGTGGGATGTTGACTGAATAAGTTGATTGCTTTTCAGTTACATCAGCTGCTGCATACAAGTAAAAAAAAAAAACAAAGAAATGATGCAATAAATGCAAAATCAACAGATACACCCATAATGAGTATAAAGTGTTCCGAACAAAGGTGATTGCCGCATTTGCCCCTTTGTATTCCACATTTTCATTAATCAGGGTCTGCTGTGTGAAAACGTCACACCCTATCCGGACCTCACTGCTCTGCCTGACTGAGCCAAGGGTCGAAAGAAAGGAAAGGGTGGAACCCTAAAAGAGGAGGAGGAGGTGTTAATGGCATCCTCCAGAAAGGAAACATATGTTTGATTTTTAGGAAGAAACCAGCTTCTCCTCTGGGTGAAACAAAGGATGCAGCGAGGAAGCCTTAATAAGAGAGAATGTGCGGCATGCATTAACATTCCTTGGGTCAACAAGCATGCATGTATCTTCACTCAGTTCATGTGTGTTAGGAGCAATAAATACTTAAAGATGCGTTTTCACAAGTATAGCCAACTCCGAAATCAGGACAAATATGTGATGGCTCAAGAGTTATTTAATTGCAGTTATATTGTGATTTTTCCACCTGAAGTATGACAATAATAATTTGAGGAGACTTTTGGCTCTGTATTTATGTCTTTGTCACTTAGTATTTGGAAGAATATATGAAAGAAGGCAAGAGTTAATTTTCTCTCTTTTTCTTGTAAAGCAAAAATGTATTCAACCACTTCAAGAATCATTGTAAAAAAATAAGTTCCTTTTATTTCTGCGAGAGTGGCTGGGTGATTTAAGAAAATGTAGTGAAAGATAATGTTTCCAGGCTAAAAAAAAACTGCATCTTTCTTGTCATTGAATTATTTATAATATGAGAGGAAAGAGCTTTTTATTGCTGTCGTGATAGGTCATATTTAATTTGCCTGACTGCATTTGCCAGTTCTTTTCATGTGGGCAGAATAGGGTAACAAGAGCCCTATGAGCATAATGTGTGGTTCTTTTATCCCAACAAAAAATGATAACTCACATTGTAAACATACAAAAAAAGATTTACAGTTTTGTTCTCATGTGAACAATGGTCAAATGTATCCTGCATGGCTAACACTAGATAATTTTTGTACGTACAGCTGAGGAGCCAATTCAGAATTTTTTTAAATATGTAAAAAGTCTCGAGGCCCCCAGTTTTGTTATGGCTTAGCTGCATAATTTTTTTTTTCTCTTTCCACACAGTAAATCAGAAAGGCTGGAGTCTAAATTGCCCATAGGTTGATGAGATGGAGTTTTATTCAATCTGATGCATTAACCAGTTGTCCAGGGTATTTTCCTGCCTCCCACCTGTTGTGTTCACAGATAATGTTCAGCCACCGGCGATGGGAACTTAAAGTGGGCTAAGTGAGGACCACAGCTATTATTAATGTGGCAATCCGTCATAAAAGCTGAAGGCGACATAACTCCACCGTGCTCTAGCACACAATTAACATTTTTAAGTTAAGTACTTTTTACTTCAGCAATAATGAAAACATTTGCTTCCATCGACATTGAAATCTGACTTTTACTGAGATTATTGCCGGGGAAGAAAATGATTTATATGTGTAAGACCTGACTTTGTTAAGCTTGTCATCACAAGATACTTTCTGGATGCATTGCTAAATAGTCAAACATCCTGTTGAGTAACATTAACAACAAGTATGACCTTGTGTGCTATCTACAGTGTACAGTAATTTAATTTTTGCCATCTAAAGCCAGCATTTATTCCCTTTTTAAATGTAAACATGAATCAAACCAGATAAACATGAATCAAAGTATTTGCTGTTTACAGTTGTTTAATTTGTGGAACAAAAGTTTAAGTAATTTGCATGTTTACTGGTTCTTGAATCTGAACATTTCAATCATTTATTTTCTTAGAATGTTGAAATTTGCTGAAAATTACAATATCTTTTCAGCTCCTTTGGGACACGTACAGCTGACGCAAAAGCACCGGTTTTGTCTTGAAAAGGAAAGTATGCATGCGCTCGACTGCTTCCCATCTTCCTTGGGGGTCATCTTCACATCAGAGAGGGGCATCCTGGACTCAGGCTGAGGGGAAGCACAAAGGAAGAGGATAAATGTTGTTTTATGTTTTTTTTTCTTTTGTGTGTGTGCGCGTGTGTGTATGAATGTCAATGCTTGTTCAAGCTCTTTAGTTCACAGTCCTGGGAACAGCTGCAGGCAGGACTTCCTGTTCTGCACAGGAAACAAAATGGTGGAGTAAGGCAGGTCTGGAACAATGCTGTGAAAGTCAGCCACCACCCAGGTCAGTGGGGTGAGGTGCTCGTGAATCAGAAGGTGGAGAGGTGAGCCAAGCACGTCCTTTTGGTACTTCCTAGCAACATGTGGGAACACCTTCCCTGCTTTGGCATAAATGTAGGATTCAGCTTTGTCCATTTCCATTATAGAAAGGTAACAAGGACCTGTGTAAAACTAAAACAATCTTTACTTAACAGGCCGTGTGGGAATAAATTAGTGTTTAAATATAAAGAGGATTTCAAAATTAGATACCAATGCATAACCTTTGCTTCACTTCTGTACATTGTATAGAAACCTTACTGAAAGAACAACCTAATCCATAAGTTTAAAAAATAATCATGTGATTTTTTTCCCCGTTTCCTGTTACTACAACCTTGTGTCACTGTGAATTTGGGCTTGGTGCCAAAGTGACATCTGTCGTGCACATTCTCACGTTGCAAACCTGATCAGAATAGCATGGAGGATGGAAGTTTTCAGCTGCAGCTTTGTTTTCAGGATGTTTCACAGGCGCTATATTTAGTCTCCTTGGGATTAAACAATCTACGTGCTTTATATGCAGCTTTCCTATCCATCTCTTTATACTGAATGGAAATTTGTTTTTGAAAACAGGCATAAATGTAAGATGAGATTTTAAAAAGGAGAATCAAACTACAGTAATTTCTACTAGTATTAATACATCATGTACTTTTTTTAAACATTTAAAATTCTACAATTATAAAGTTTAAAGTTTGACTGGGCTTTTTTGTGAAGGCCAACAAAGAAATAGTGCCTGATTGTGAAATAGGTTGTACATGATTTTCACTTTTTCTATCTCAAAATAAAAATCTGGAAATTGTGGTGTGCGTAAGCATTCAACAACCCATGAATACAATCCAATGATGACTTCTCTGAAGATCCGACCTAATTAGATCACATGGCACAAGTATAGTCTTGTGTCATGTGGGTCAAAAACGTCAAGGTAAGAGGAATGAAGGCCACAAAACATATTTTAAGAAATTGGAAATGCATAAGCTTTTGGAAAAAAGAAAGCTTTACTAAAGGATGATCATAGGAAAAGCCTGTTTGTCACAAGTCACATAAAGGACATAGCAAACACGTGAAAGAAGGTTCGCTGGGTATATAAGACCCAAATGGAACTTTTTGACTTAAATGCAAAATGTTATGTGTGGTGAAAAGACTCTACAACACTACACCCACCTAGAAAATAATTAGTGGTTGCATAATGTTGACAAGACAGCAACATTAAACAGGCAGCCATACTACAATGGAATGGTTAGAAGCAGACTGACTTTGATTTGAATGGACCAGTCAAAATCTAGATGTCCAATCCAGTTGAGGATCTGTGGCAAGACTTGAAAGTTAATGTTGACAAATCTGACCGAGCTTGAGCTACTTTACAAACAAATGGATAACAATTTCAGTATCTAGATGTACGAAGCTGCATAGACATACCTACATTTGTTAGCAGCTAAAGACTATTCTGCAAAGTATTGACTTAAGGTGAACAGAAAAGCCCATGTATCGCATTTAATTTACAAAAACATTTAAACGTCTATCATTTTCCTCTGCATTGTGTTGGCATCCTAGTAAAATACACTAGTGGTCATGAAATGACCAAGTGTGAAAAACCTGAAGTGGTTTCAAGACTTTTGGAACTGTGTACCCCTTTGCAACAGTGGTGAGGTAGAGGAAAAAATGGAAGCGGTGAAGAATTCAAGACAATAGAAACATGTAGGCCAAGTAACATGCCAGTTATGCAGATGGGAAAAGTGAGCAATTACGTAATGCAACATTAAATGCTATCCCACCAGAGAGTTCCTTTCTCCATTTTCCTTTTCCAGTCTATCCACCTACGGTGTTCTGATGGCGCCTGCAAATATAGAGGTGTGATTAGAGCAGAACTGAAACGCTCAAGGGATGCCAACACATTTTGATCACTGTTTGTAACTTCCCATCAGTAAATTGCTGCTTAAAAAAATATATACATTTTACTGCGGAACACTTTTCTTTTGTAATGATAAAATTGTTTGAAGTCTGAGACCATGGAATCTCTACAGAAATACTCTCCCTTAAAATTTCTTTGGATTATTTGCTGTTTCACAAAGTGTGAAGCTCCATCTCAGTCTCTGACAATTAACTCTAAATATTTATTTTCATATACTGATCAAATGTGTGCATTAGTATAATTTTTCAAAACATATCTTGCTGAAATGAAGCAGAAGATCTAATACACTGGAAACTAAATACAATTTAGCCAAAATCTTAATTCCTAAAAGTAATGTGTTATGAATGCCTTTTGTCTTATCACTGTTCATAGAGAGCTTTTGCTTCCAGGCATCTGTGGAGACAGCTGGGCTGTGTTTACATGTCAGGGCTCAGACTTAAAAAGGAAAACAGGACGATCACATAAAGCCCCTCACTGCAGGTCACTGGGAAGATAAGACTGGTCCCTTTTGAATGTTACATTTATTCTAAAAGTTACATTTATGCAACTGTCAAGTTTATTAAGCATAAACTTATTCCAGTTTAGGAGACTGATAGTTATGCTTAAATAATTTATTTTCTATTTAGACGGTTTTTATTCATTCTGCCATTTGAACAATAGGCAGATTAACTGCACATATAAACTTAAAGCTGCAGGCAAAATACATCGTGTTGCTAAAAATAGGTCCTACTGTTCTTTCTCAACTTTAGCTTGGATAAAACAACAGGAAATTGAGGTCTTTGTGTGTTTATAAGATTAAATGTTAAAGGATGATTCAGTATAAAAGAACTGAGTTAGAGTGAGTACAGTTCAGTTTTGGAATATAATTCTCAGTAGTTTTATCTCCTCTAGCAATCTTTCAATTGACTCTTGTTAACGTAAACATAACTCCAATCCCTTGCAAAAAAAAATTCAATCTCTCTGCACTTCTTTTCTGTTGTCATATTATAATCCCAATTTACATTTATCTATTTTAATGGGATTTTATGCTGTGACTTGAAGTAGTGTTTAATTTTTTAAGTTGGACAAAACTTCTTTTTTAAATTTTTATCATGAAATTGTATTCAACCCCTCGGTCAACTCTTTTCAGAATCCTCATAATCAGTGAAAAAGTGCTTCAGATTTTTTGAGGTATAGCTCTACCAGCTGGGCACATTTTCAGACTGGGCAAATTGCTGTTCACCAACACAAAGTACAGTTTTTCAGTTATGACAAAAATGTTCAACTTGGCTTTACGTGTAACTTTTTTAGTGTGCAGATCTAATATATGGATTATGCTTTGATCCTGCTAAAAGTCAAACTTCCCTTTCAGTCTCAAGTTTTTTACAGCCTCTAAACCCTGACACACGCCATCAAATATCAAATATCTGTTTCAAATATCTGACAGGATCTAAACATGTCACACTGTAAACAGCACAATGGAAAATGAGAGACTGCACAACTTGTTGCTGCAGCAGAATCGTGTCCCCCTCACCACCACTAACATTGCTGCAGAGTAAGACGTAGGCACACGCAAACACACACTAAACAGGTCACAGCTGTAAAGGCAGAGTTTTTAATCTCTAACTAAAGCAGCAGTCTTAGCTTTACTAAGCAGGAAACCTGTTAGCAGCAGGTGAGTGATAAACTGACAGCACATTAGCTCTGCTAGTTACGTGAACTTTCTGCATTGACAGCTCACAAAGCAATGACACCCAAAGCAAATCACCAAGAGTTTCTTTTAATTAAGAGAAGCACCTAACTGAGTTATCACTGGTCAAACCAAGTTATAAGAATTACAGGAATCAACATAAAAACCAACTGAAGACATATCTTCATATTGGGAACAAATCTGTTCCCAGGAAATATCAAACACAACTTGACATGTGTCGCAGGTCCTCTTTGTTTGTGGGAGCCTTGAATCAGCAGGCGGAGCCTCTGTCATGCTGAGCTGCCACATATTTTAGATCACTGCCAACGATTTTCTTCCAAAAGCATGATGCTGCCACAATCTAACTTCACAATGAAAAGAGTATGTTTAATACATGTTTTCCTTTTTTCTAACATACTTGTAAATGCACAAAGACCAAAAGGTTCAATTTGGTGTCACATAACCAGAACAAATTCTCCCACATATGCAGTATGTTCCCTGCAGTGTTATGGGATTTCTTCATGCAATTCTTCCACAAAGATTAGATTTGTGAAGTGCACAACTAGTAGTTTCAAGTCAACATGTGTTGCTTTACACTAGTAAAGCAACTTCTGAAGGAATTTAGCTGCTCTTCATTTTATTTAGCTATATCAGAGTAAAGAATGATGAATAGCAATACATGCCACACTTTAGATTTTAAAGTGCAATGTTTTGTAAATCCTATGTCATTTTTCACTTCAACATTATGTGCAACCTTGTGCAGGTCCATTGATTAACATATCAAGAAAGGACATCGAAAATTGTGGATGGAACACGACTGTTCTGATTACATAATTGCTCAAAAGAGTATTTTCTCTAAACTGCAAAATCACAACTCAAAAATCTGTTTATGTCAGTATTTATTTGCACAGGATTTAGCTTTTTGTATTGATAAAAAATCCACACATATATCTATTTGAGGTTACCATATGTCTACAAGTCAAACATCAGCAGCTAGGGGCTAATTTTCCCACGGAAGAGAATGATTCCTTCATCTTCACTTGTCCTCTCAATCAGAAAAGAAAAGAGCCACTCTTCTCAAGTGTGCCACAACTGTCTATTTTTTTTACCCAGGCATGCCCATTATAAGGCCTATCTCATTTTCATTAATAGCTTTTGGAGCCGGTGTGTAGGTGGCTGAAGCTGATATTTCCTTTTTGTGTTTTAGCAACTGTGAGAATGGCTGTTCAAGAATGGGAGGTGTGTATGTGAAACATGAATTAATTTACATTCCAAAGAACACACAAAAAAAGAAAGAAAGTAATAGAACATTTCCCAAGTTTCACTCTCCATCCTCTGTTCCTCTTTGCTTCACAAACTGTTCTTGTGGCAGAATCTTAGGTTCCCATGGAGACAGGATCACCCACGTGTCTCATCATGAGGAGCCTCTTATCCATGACAACACAGCTGTTTCCTCTTTCCTTCACATTTGGTGCATTGCTCATCACTTTGCATATTCTTCACAGGACTTGAATCAAAGGAGCTTTTGGAGCCCAACATCCTGCCTAAACTGCTAAAGACCTTCACCATTGCTCCCATAATAAGTGCCTCTCTGAACTGTCATTCCTGTAAGCAGATGCATCTGAATGAATGCGTTCAAAGGGAGCATTGATGTGCGAAAAGAAACAACATTTGATCTGTTGGTATTGGAACAAACGCCTCTTTTTCTTTTTTTGGCAATTTGAGCACATCTTTTAACCTTTTTTTCATGTTGGACTAATAAATGATTATCTTGCTTTAAAAGGAATAGAAAGGCTCATATTGCCTTTCCTAGCCACTGACATGTTGCGTCATCTTCACAAATATGGGCATTTCCGCAGCTGATTTTTTAAGAACTAGTCATTCAGAGAAGTAATCTTATGTGAAACGTGAGCGCCTGGAGTGACGCAGGTGGTGATTAGAAATACAAACACCTACACATATAGATACTACGTCTGAGCACAGAAAAAAAGGAAATTGCATTGCCCACTCACTGTTTCTCCTCCTTGTGGAACTGCAAATATTTACAAAAAGGAATCAAAGCACAGACAGAAGCGCCAAGTTTTTCAGAATTTAGACCCTTTTACATAAACTTTAAGCTGATACATTTTCTAGGAATTGGAAGGGTTTACTTCTGATGAAGTGGAGACTGAGCCTCGTCTTGTGATGTTCTACACTGCCGTGAAAAAGTTTTTGCCCTCTTAGGAATTTCTTCTGCTTTAGTGTTTTTGTCACACTTAAGTGTTTCAGTTAGTCAGCTAGAGTCTAATATAAGGGACAGAATAGGCTTTATTGGTCAAGATTGTGAACACAAACAAAGAATGTGACTTTGATTTAATGGGCTCAGCGTGTACAGACATTAAAGATGCAGTATGTAACTTTTTTAACAATTTATGTTTTCTACATATTTCTTAAAACCATCACTATGTCGTGACAGTGTAATAAGAGACAGAAAATCTGTGAAAAGATTAATCTCCTCCACCTTCTATTATTATTATCGCTGTCTGAAGAAATGCACGCTCTCGACTGAGAGAGAGGACAACAAGACTCTTTCTCTAGCAGTTCTTACAGTTTCAAGATTGTTTTTCCTTCCCAAAGACATTCAGTGTGTGCTCAGCTGAAATTATTGTCTTTGTGCCTTGTCTTTGTGTTTACTTTTGTAGTTTTAGTCTTTACACGAATGACTTTTTTGGTAAAGAGTGTGTCAGGTATTTTCTGTTAGTGTATTTTCTCTTGGTATACTTTAGGGATAATATGATTATTCGACTCTAATATTTAATATCTACTAGCAGGAGATGACTCTGGGTAATTTTGTCACAATATGTGAAAACAAATATTCAGAAAAGAAATCCACAATTCAGTTAAATTACGTAAGATTTTAACATATTTATAATTTTTTAGCTGGTTCATCAAAGTGATACATCACAGAATAATGAATTACTTACGGAAAGAAACTGGTACAAAAAAGTCAAATACGAATACATGTGAAATAATTTACAGTTATGAAATGGAACTTTGTTCTGATCCTACATAAATACTTCTAATTACCCTAGATTAAACTTCAAAACCTTTGGTCAGTCATGCACATATATCTTCCACACATTACATGAAGGCAGCTGGTGAAATATTGAATCTACTGCACAGCGCTTCAAAGCTCAGTGAGGGGCCAAGTTCAGAAGCAGCCCTGCTAATTCCCACACTTATGGTTGATGCATGCTTCAAACTCCCTAACCTCACCAGCAACTGAGGAGACACAAAAGATTCCTCGCAGACTGCAGACAATCGTGCATCAGTTCACAATGGCTGCATTAAAATGAATTTAGATAGGTGCATTAGGAGGTGATTTAATATAGAAACAGCTCTGGACTTTTCAATTGTTGGGATTGGTACTCTTAGCAGGAGAAAATGCACCAAGGGTCCTCAACTAGTCAGCAATTTAATACAGAGTTAATGTAAAATACAGGAAGAAGCTAAATATTGTCCGATTATGGTTACACCAAAGACTGTAGCCTTAACCAGGCAGTTTTTTCATCAGGGAATTATTTTGGCCTGTCCTTTTTCCATGCTTTTACATGTGTCTTTTTATTCAGTGAGGGGTATGCTCTATCTTAGAATGGGCCAAAATAGGTCAGTTAGATAATGTCAATTTATACTCAACAAGAACCGAAACAACTGTTCTCTCCAAAAGCTGCAAGAACAAGATCACATTTTTCTGTTCCTTCACCTCTGCATTGGGAGTTCTTGCAGCTTGTGCATCAAGCATAACAACTTTTTTCTTGTGTGGTGGCTGAGAAATAAGAAGTGGGTGTGCTGCAGTAGAATATAACAGAATAGAATAGAGTAGAATAGAATAGAAACTTAAGGCAAATAAATGCGGAAGCTCAACTTCAATAGAAAATTACTACAGAAGGTAAGAATGGCAATAAAAAGCAGCCATGCTGTGGAAGATACAGCATGGCATAAGCTGTTACCTAACTTCCACCAAATGTGAACTAGACATGAGCAGAAACAAAGAAAAACTGTACAAATGTTTCAAAATACAACAAAATTCTAGACCTATATCTGGCCTAAGATGGCACAAGTTATATGCAGAAGCTTGGAAAGAGAGGCAAAAAATCGAATGTACAAGGCCAACTGAAAAGAAATTTAAAATGTGATCAAAGAAGCATATGAACAAAATTAGCATGAAAGAATTATGTAATAGAAGCTGGAACATGACTATATCGTAAGCAATAATGGGGTGCACAAAAACATCTTTATAAGGTAGATGTTGACAACCTGAAACTATAGGCATGATTTATATTTATTTTGTCTGCTTCAGTTGAGGTGTCCTTTTATCATGACAGAAATAACTGTGGTTTTTTTCAGTCCATTCCCCTTCCCCACATCTTTTCAGATGAGCTCTTAAGAAGTACTTCAGCACCTTTATCCAGTAGAATCATACATAGAAAAAATAATGACTCTTCCACTGCAGCTCTTACTTCATAAGAGCGTCAGTGTATGAACACATGGTTGTTTAAAAATAAAACAACCCTCCTGAGAGTCTAGATGGGTGCATTTCAGAAATAAAATATTCGAGATGTTTTATTTTTGATCTCATTAGCAATTTTTTTCTGACAACAAACCACTTTCGTCCCTGAGCCACCTCTTATTTTTTAGGAAAAACATCACAAATAATTAACAAAACACACAAGACCTGCATTAGGAAAACCTTTCCTATTTAACCATCTTGTCGTATTTGTATGCTGAGGAAAAAAGTCAGAGAACGTACACATGCAAAAAAATTAATTATGTTTCTTTTCTCCTATAGACTATGTTACACTGTCCAATCCATCTGGAACTAGAATGTATGTGTCACAAACCTATCACGACCCATCGTCTCAGTTAACCTGACAGGCTGGACTAGGAGAGCTTTTACTACAGGACAAATATTGGTAATGCATTCCACAATGCGTCAAACGTCTATACTTTCTAAGATAGTGAGTGGTTGTGCTCTGAGCATAATATATATTTGAAATATCTTCAAGTAATATTCAAGTAACTTCAATTATCTATTTTCATTCATAAAAAATGCACTATAGGAACTGTTAGAGCTATCACAAAATGCCTAAATGCAGCTTACATGTGTCTCTTATCAACTAATTCAATCTTGATCAGTGCTTGCCGACAGAGGCTGCTTTTGTGGTTGTATTCATCTTCTTTGTAAACTGTTTACTTGCATCTATTTCCAGCTCACTTCACGTGCCAATGCAAATAGTGACACATACGATCACTTTTCATGAGTTTCGTGGAAATTACTTTGTTACCAAAAAGCACAACACCATGTTTATGTTTAGGATGAATAATATAAACTTCCAAATGGCAAAGTCCTTCAGAGGAGTTTGTTGACACTGTGGAAACTGCTCTGCAGCTGCTCACTGTTTATGGTGGACTGAAATGCTCGGCTTGATAAAACAGACCTGTGTCATTGCGCATGTTAGAGTTTCCATGATTCATCCAAACGTAACACAATGATAATGCACTTTGTGTTTTTTTTATTATTATTATTTATTTATTTGCTGCAGCACTGCTAGAGATGGTGTATAAGCAACATAGAGAAAATGGAAAAATGCTTTAGCTGAGTCATCTCGAACCCAAAGTATCCATACACTGCCACCTGGTGGTCAGTTATTTTATGGACAGCGAGTCCCCAGGTGTTCATGGAAAGTACACGGTGAACTTAAAAAGCTATATTA
>CAEGAE010015998.1:0-14516 GCA_903067095.1 Girardinus metallicus
AAAAAAATATATATATATATATATATATATATATATATATATATTTTTTATATATATATATACACTCTTTATCTCTATAACTGTTCACAAAAAAAGTATTACTTTTTCTTGGTCTTTTCTTAATCAGAGTTCAAGTGTGAAGTGTAGAATCTAAACTTGTTTTTCTTTTCTTGTTACTTTCCCAGGTGTTTTTCATTCTTTTCAACCATTAAGTTTAAATACTAGCGCATTGAATGTTTGTGCTGAATAGTTACCTGTTCTCTTCCTACGCCCAGGAGCCTCCTCCTGTAGAAGTGGATGCCTTGCCAACTGGATGTAGCCTTCATGTTCCCATGGACGTTGAGTTTGCAGCTTCCTGTTTCCCTCGCATTCCCCCACCTTAGATAAACTTTGCATAGAGTGACCGTACTGACTTAATCATGTGTTGTTTAAAATTGTGACTTGTTTTCTCATAGATATTTCCCTTTTTCTATTATACCTCTTTTTATTCTGTTCTCTCTAATCAGTGATTCTGGAAAAAAAAGAGAACTCATTTGAATGAGAAATGAGGAGGTACTGACTGACTTTAAACCATTTTAATGATATATTGGCTGATATATACATAATACAGTACCTTAAGTTTATGTTTAATCATATTTCTATAAAGCCAATTTAACTAATTATATTTTTTCTATAAGATCCTTTAGTTTTCTTGCTGTACAGTTACTATATACAGTATTTAACTTTCCCATTCTTGGTTTAAATTTGTTTTGTTATAATTTTTTTAAGTGATTTGTAACTTTAATTTTAACAATCAGTTAAGACCCAGAATGTGACAGAAGGTGAAAAAGTTGAACAGAGATACTCTGTGTAAATGTGACGCAACTATATATATTTACAGATATATTTGATCTTTTTTTCTAATAAAAAATGTATTTGTCTCATTCCCACATGTTGTCGATGCTTTGTTGGTTTAAATGTTAAACAGTTTATCTTTATCAATACTGAACAACCAAAATTTAAGCTTAAATTATTACACCACAGGGAATGAGAATACAATTTTACAATTATACCACAAAAACAAAATGCTCATCTGCCTCAGAGATCAATCAGGTTCTGATGAGGAATTTCAGAATTTCAGCAACAGAGATGGAAAAAATAATTTTTGAAATCTGTCAGTATTAAGAAAGCTATCATGCTCCCGACCAGAGCAAGTTAATGACTCAGTTAATATAATAATGAGTTAACGTACCTTTGCATTGTATTGTATTGAATCACATTGAAATATGAGCTTAAGATATTTTTCTAAGCTTCTGAAATGAATTTCTATGAAGACTAAAAAATCTATTAATTGCCCACCTATTTAGTTTGACATTTACCTAAGATTTTATACCATCTTTTGTATTTTTCTATTATCTTTATCATGTTCTTGTATTTTTCTTTAATGCCTTTTTAACTTGTTCTTTATTTCTATATTTTATTTTTTATGTCCTGCGATTTATGATGCATAAATTATGTTGTCTATAGCATTTTTGACCATGTCTGTGAAATAAGCTTTTAATTAACAAATTTTTGGAGCCATAACACAGAACAACACATTGCTGCAGTCAAATGGCCCTTTCTGACAGAGGAGTGGAAAAACTTTCTCAGCAGAATTATCCAATAATTATGCAGGGAGCTTAAAAAAGACCTGGAGTTAGCGGATAAGATTCTCCATTAAAATAAAAAAGAAATGCACTCTGCTCCAATGGCCTCCATGCCCATTCACTCTGCAAGACTCCACAGATGAACAAAATGCATGTGGATAACTGTTTAAATGAATGAAGCCAATGTACAAGATAAATATAGCAAAATTAGACGAGATCAAAATACAACATTTTGCATGTTATACCACATGCTATGTTTGGAGGCAAAACGGTTCTTCATATTAACCCCAAAATGCCAATGGTGATCTTTGAAGGAAACATCGTGGTGCGTTGCCGTCTCTCAGTATACATAAATGGCAGACTTCATGCAATGAAGGAAGCCTGAATGGACAAAGCAGTGGCACATTCTTGTTAAGACACTAAATATAAACTGAGATCAGGTTTTCCATCAAGAAAATCAACCCAAAGACACCACCATGGAAATTCTGCATGAAGTCAGAGAAAGGACAGTTACCAACGAGGCTCAGCTAATGGTGTGCCCTAAATTTGACCTCTTGAAGACAGATTCTGTAGAATAGGCCAAAATCACACCTGAGTAACATGTGACTAGTTTCTCCATGAAGAGCATGTCCGAAGTTGTTACTAACAAGAGATGTTTCTGCTGTTTACTAAATAATTTTTAGTAAGTAAGTTAAAAGCTTATTTTATTTTGTTTAACTTAAATACGGTAAATTATTTTGGAACAAAATGGCTTAGTTTATTTACAGTGTGACATATTTGTTTTGTTACTGACATCTGAATTCTATACCAGTGGTCTCCAAAGCACACTGATGTGTTCAGTACTTACTTTCATTGGTGTGTGTCAATTGTGTGCACAGTCATTAAAGTATATAAAAGGGTAAATGAGAAGTCTTTGGTATAACAGCAAACCAGACAGAACAAAGATTCACGTTCATATTTAGTGAGTAAAACTTATGTGACACAAATACATTACACCCCTAAAATACTCTTCAATGAGCACACCTGCATAGACATTTAAAAAGATAAGAAAAATTAAAGGGTTTTTTGTATTTGAAAACCACTCATGGAAACAAAACAGAGAGCATGCTACAATAAACAAATTTATTTTGGCGTGGACACCTCACGTCATGTAACACAAAGATGGAGACCCAGCGACGCAATAAATTATCTTCAATAGTAAGAGTAACCAGTGACATACTGTACATCAAAAAATTTAAAGAACGGGAACCAACCAAAAAAAAGAAGCAAAAACGGGATTTACAAAACAAATGCTGAGAGGGAAGCACAATCCTTAGACAGCATTGCTGATAAAAAAAATGAAATGCGTGATTCCTCTTTGATTTTAGTGTCTCACGACATAATTTAAGTACTGTTATAAAGAAATAAAAAAAAGAGTAAACACTGTACACAAACCAAAGACACACCAGAGAAACCCTTTACTTCATTTTGATGATTTCGTTTTTCATTTGGAAATCATTACTTTGCAAATTAAGCTTCATCACAGTTCTCTCCCATATGACAACATGAATGTAAACACCTGTTGAATTAGTCTTTTTTATTTTTTTTTTACAACATTAATACTTTATATATATATTTATATATTTGTACATATTTTCATTCACATCTGCACGGTTAGCTAGCATGGTAATGAAATAAGGCAAGACTCACATAACTGTGACATCACAATTTTTTTTTCTTTTCCGCATTGTAACACTGATTATTAAGGTTTTACTCATTTCCTTCCCTCTTCTACGGTGGGCTTTGGTCTTTTTGGAGGAAGGCAGGATTGTTCCGTCTCCATCTGTGGAATCGTGACTTGTTTTGTTCCAGGTTTGGTAAAATATTAAAAGAAAAGGTGTTAACTGCAGAAAAAAATGGGGGTTTGCATGTAATTCTTTATGGTGACTTTATTAAGAAGGCTTATCTAACACTGTTCTTTTTGAGGTAAATAGCAAAAGATTATTCTTGGTATGATGAACAAGATGAGGGATCAACAAGGCAACCACGAGTGGCAAATGTCTGGAAAAAGACAGAAACATTTCACCCTTTAGTTTTTTGTTCATTACTGACCGATCCTATCTTCCAACCATCTATTTTGCCTTGTTTGTTGGGTCAAACTGCTGTTGCAGGCGTCATATGGGAGATCAGAAAAGTAGAGTCACTTGCCTGGCTGGCTGCGTGTCAGTTTGACTTTACAGTACCGACGACAGCTGAAGCCCAGTTTCAGTGGGAGAACACGCAGGAGGAACGTCGAGCTGTTGCTACAGAGCTGTCTGAAAGAAGGGCAGTGTTATTCGGCTTCCTTTTCTCAGCACAAATCCACCTTTTATTATTTTCAGAAGGCTTTAACTTGTAACCCTAAAGTCTTATGGTCCTGCTCGAGCAGAAATCATCATATAGTGTCAAACATGGAGTTTTTTTCAAGTGTCTTTTTTCTTTGTTGCCCTTCAATTTTTTTTTTTTCTGCAGTTCAGTTGAAGAGAACAGTCTTCTTGCAGTCTTTTTTTTACCTTTATTTGAATTTTTACAATAAAGCAATCTAAATGCTGTTTGTTTATGCACACCGTGAGTCTCCGAGTGTTCAAGTTCATAATAAGCGCAGTATAAATAAGAGTTTTTGACACTTTAAGCTTCCCGAATTTATTAACTTCGCAGTCAAGCTGGAGGTTTGGGTTTGGAAAAAAAAACAAAAAAACATGAGTCGATGAGTTTTTACAAATGTCCTTGCAGTTGCCGAATGAATCAGGACTGTCCGGTTGTTAAGCTCTTTTTGCGTGCAGCATTTCAATGAGTAGGTTGTTGCAGGGCACGTCACCGTTCAGGTGTTTATAATAAAGATACTCCTCAGCTTGCAGGCTGATGGCTCGGATCTCCGGCAGTCGAAGGAGCAGTTGGCCAAACTTGTCAGTCTGCTGAGGATAGTTGCACATCACATAGTCCAGCAGTGCTGCGTTGACCTGCTCCTGAACGCTTTCCACTAGGTGGAAGTTCTCCAAGTTCTTCACGTCTGCAGGAAGGAGGAAGAAAGATATTAACACAGTGCAAAAGTATTCTTAAATCTTTGAAACAACTATTATTGTTTTTAGACATTATTTTTACTCTGAATTTTTCACAAGGACTATTCGTTAATTTGCTGTGCTCTTAATGATAATAGAAATACAAACCACACTTATATAGTTCAAGTTTACAAGGATTCACATATATGATTAAAACATTTAGGTCAGAATCAAATGACAGAACGACGATACAATGAAGAATCCTAAAGTAAATAAAAAGGCTCTCAGACAAGTATAATACAATCATTATTATCTATCTGCACACACACCCAGCCCCAAACACTGAGAACCACCACTGCACCAGCGGGTGGAGGCACCAGCCAACCAACAGCGAGTGTGACAGGGGGAAATAAGGCCCAAATTTGGCCGGTTCCTGAGGTGTTTTTCGAGACAGGGAAGTCTAAGACCTGACGTGACAGTTACACTGACACAATCAGGCAATCCCACCCTCAAAGTCTGCATGCAAGAACACTCTCACACACACAGCATAAAGACACACAAGAATGGATGCAATACACTCCCTCACACTCCTCATACACACTTTAAACTCCCCACGGCCAGTTACTGATATCCCAGAGGGCAACCAGCCAACAACCCAGGAGATAGTCCCTTCATCCACCCAGAATTTTCAATGTCTACATACAACTTAACATTTGAAAGTGGTTCCAGAAGTGAGGCTGATTGAACAGATTGCCCTCTGGATGCCAGTAACCATGCCCACGTCCAAGGCCCTAAGTATATGTGTGTCATGAGAATGTTATAGATGAAAGTGTCTAAGTTGTGGAATAAAATTTGGAATTGAGATGAAGAAATGTTCTCACACCCCAGAGACACATCTGCACCCCAAACACCTGCATGTGTGATGTAATGTCCTCTCAGAGAGCCAACTCCCCCGCTGACCTCAATAGCCACCCTGGTTCGCCAAATCCACCAAGGGAGAAAGGCCCTGGCACACCCACCATGCTGCAAGCTCAACAGTAACAGTAGCACCATGCCAAACCTACCCACCCAACCCCACCCTAGATGAAAAACTATACCACTCAAACATTTGATCATATCCCAGACCACTTAAGACATTAGAGACCCCCTCTCCTCTGTCTGTAGAATGCTGTCTCTGAAAGAGTGAACCTGTAATGAGATGAGAAAGGCCACTTCAACAGGCCCCAACAATGTATGGAAACCCAATGGGGCCAGGGCATAGCCATCACACATTAACTATCGCAAAGCCCCGTATCCGAAAGGACCCCAGCCCTCTAGGCTCAGCCAGGCCCCAGCCTAATGGTGATATGCCCCCAGAAATTCAAGCCTACCCCCAGACCCACCCAGAAGCAGAACAGACCCTCTAAAAGCTTTGCATGTAGCCACCTGCAAGTCACTTCCCAAAAAAGCCAAAGCCCTCCTAGGTGGGGGCCCGTGGCGACAGAATCACCTCCAGTGACCCCAACCCCGGGAAAGCCCCAGAGGCCCCAAACTCAAACCCCTCGCTAACATCATCAACAACGGCCTGCAGGATAAAACCAAAAAACCCCCATCCCAACCTAGTGATGGAGCCGATCAAAGAGTGCAGAGAGATTAATCTGATGTGGAGGCAATGGCTGTTTCAAGACAAACATGGTTTAAAAAGGCTGAATCGATGAAAAAAACATAATGGCATGCATCGAGCTACAACGCTATTTATTAATGCCTATTAACAAAATTATAGATGATACTAAAGGTTATTGTGCAATTAAAACTTCTTTATTGAAAACATATTGATATTTGTAAGTACATTTGCAAGCAAGCTTCTTTGTGTCCAAGTGTGCACCAACCTCCCCTTCCTCCGTCCCCCCCAAAAAAAATCTAAAAAGCCACTCCCCATTTTTCACAGAATCAATTAGGTCACGCTAGCCCACAAAAACATAAGGTGAAGGGGTGAAGTGGTTAGTGACTAAGCCCCGGCAACATGTTTAAGGACAGTGTTACACTAACCGTTAGTGTAACACTCCGTTAGTGTAACACTGTCCTTAATGTTGAGGGGCATAAAGATAAATCTGCCATTATTACTGACACATAAGGGTTAGACAACATGAAAATCCGACTCCTTTATTGTGGCTCATTTGTTGCATGATGAAACCCCCTTCCTTCTCTTTTCTGTTTTCCTCTGAAGAGCCTCTTGGGAAGACAATGCAGAAGGAATCAAATGAAAGCAAGAATGTTCTTCTGAGAGATGACTTCTCTGGGGACAATAAATTATATAGGGCAGAGGTATAGTCAGGCCACATTTGCTTCTTAAACATAATGATCTTTTCACCATCTTAAAGAGGCGGAAAGCTGTCAGATTACTTTTAAAAAGAAGATAAAAGTTTTTACAAGATCAGTATGGGGAATATAACGTCAACGTCATGCTGAAATTCACTTTGTTAGAAAGTCTACTTTTACTATTAATTGCTTGTGTAAAATACATTGTGTGTCTTTTCTTAATCCCCACCTTTCTGCGCAGCCATAAGCACTTTTTCCTAACAATAATAAGCTCACTGGGGGGTTGAGGAGATTATATGCAAGACAAGACAAAAATTTGCTAAATGGATAATGGCAAACCTGAACACTTTGTGTGCTTGTCATGATTATGTAGCGTAGGACTGCAGAATATTTAAACAGTTCTGAGAGCTGTACGTGTATGTCTGATTTTTTATTAATTTGTATGATCACAGTGGGCTACTCTGAAGCGACACTTTGCACTTTTGCATCAAATCACACTCTAAGTGTGCCGAGCTTTAAAACCTTTTTTTTTTTTTATTAAATTGACACAATGATCTGTGGGGATACATTTATTATTACTTTTTGTTCCACACAGTACCCACCTCCAACAAACAAATCCGCTCTCTGCCTCTCACATACACATCCAGCACACCCTACACACACACGCCCGCACACACACATCGTCTCCACCCACCAAGAGCATTAGGAGAAAGGAGGGGGAGATAAATCAGCAACTAATGAGGTCTAGAGAATGAGAAGCAGGTCCTTCAAGGCACTTCCATCTATGATGCAGTCTACCATGCTATTACAATCTGTATGCATGTGTGCGTGTGTCTGTCTGCTGTTGTGTGACTTGTGTATGTGTGAGCTTCAGCTTGCTCTGACCTCTGGGTGACATGACAGGGGGCTAAATAAGGCTAAGAGGAGGGCAGGAACGGTGGGGGTTAGAGGGTCTGTGACAAAGGAGCCTCCAAACAAACATGACATGTGCTTTTTCCTGCTGCCATTCAGCTGTCTGACCTCCTATCAGGATCCTGAATCAGCTCTCACACCACCAACACCTCAGAGAAGTGGTAACGTAGCCTTACATAAGCGAACCTAGCACAGGGCGCTCTAAGCGTTCAATCACAAACGTCCTACGCAGGTCAAAGAGAGAAGGTGGAGGGAAAGGTTGTTGTTATTATGTGGAAAAAAACACAGATGAAAAAGTTTCTGAGATGTTATAGAATTGAGTTAACTTGAAAAATGTGAACAATTTGAATTGCATTCCGTTTTATTATATCCTTTGTTATTGTTATTTTTTTAATGTCTGTGTGTTTTAATCCTATCATATTTGAAGTTTTTATCATTCTTACATAAGAGATTTTTCTGTTCTGAAGCTGACTAAGTAGTGCATTTTTTCCACAAACTATAATATCTGTTGGTGTATTGAGATTTTCAAATTTTCAAGCAATTTTCAAGAATGGGAAAAGGCATGAGTTGGTCACTAAAATCAAGCACATAAAATCTCATTATTTCTAAGGCAAAACAATTTTCTGTCAGATTGTGCCTACAGTTCCTAATGAGATACAAGGAAAAGTTAGATGAATTAGAAATTATTAGAAGTGTTTTGTATTATTATTATTAGCACCAGTAATATTTGTTGCTTTGCTCTTGAAAAAAAAAGCCTAAATATCAAGAAAACAGTTGTTTTTTTATTTCAAGGTTATCATAAGTAAAAATACCATATTGGTTCATGCTACAGCAGAAATAAAATTAGTCAAATCAGATAAAAACTACAGTCAAATTGTTTAAACATACATTTACATTATATGCAAATTTTGAGAATTTCTGTGCACTAACTTGTGACTGCTGAGGTGGAAGCACTGCAAAAAAAAAATTCTGAATGTTTTAGTCTTTATTTTAATTGCTAATTGTTACCAGATACTCTTTTGAAAAACTAATGAATCGGTGCTTGCATAAAAAAGGGAACACAAACAATACTAAACTGATGTTACCAACTGCAGAAGAACACTTCAAATAATTTTCTCAGTTCCAAAATAAATGAATAACTCAGGTATTTTTGCTGATGAAGTCAGAAAGGATAAAAAAAGCAAAGATACAAAAAGAAAACAAACAAACAAAAAAAACCCTTATCAATCCTTCCCAGACAGTGCCAGGATGGACTATTAAATGCACTAAGCACTCTCTTCTCTGCCTTCAGTGCCTTTTTTCCCCCTCCTCTTCTTCTCCATCTCATCATTCAGCCACTGAGGGACTAATTATCAACTTTTTTTTTTTTTTTTTACATAAAACAGCCACAGTTCGTCTGAGTGCCGTGTCCGAATACTCAAATGGAAACCCCGAGGTCCCATGGAATACATTGTTTTCATTTGACGGCCGATCATGCCGAAGCCACTGCACACACACACATATACGCACGCACACACGCATGCATACATACCACACACTCCTTCACAGAACCTCTGAAATCTCTGCTGTGCTTTTTAATTAGACTCAATCTGCTCTGTGCTGTACATGTATGGCTCTGCATGTTCCCTCACACACTTACAAGACCCTTACAATAAACCTGCTCCAGGGACACACACATGTAAAAACACCCAAACAAATGTAAAGTATATTGTGCAGACACTCGGTGCAAGACGCCTTTTCCACTCCGATCATCGACTCTGTCTGACAGAGTCGATGATCTGGTGTGTAAAAACTCATAAACTGGTGTCAAAGTTCACATCGTTTTGCAAGCCAAAAGATACGGGGCAATGTTTATATGCTGTAAGTGGCTAAGGAAGTAAAAAAAAACAACATGTCAGCCACTTACAACATGTTTATCAGGTCAACTTCTGAGCAAAAAAATCTAGTTCGGGAAAAATTCATTAATAAAACTATATTTTTTCTTGATTGTGCAAATTTCTAGTATATTTTTTATCATAAAAGGGGAATTTACAAATTCTGGGGATACTGAAATGATAAATAGACATTTAACCCTTGACAATACTTTAATCCACTTTTTTCTGTCTTGCTGTGTTCCCAATAAACTCTTACTATTAACAGTCTTACCCTTTTTACAATTTTTTTTTCTTGTATGGTTAACAATCAATATATGGCAAAGTAGCTCTGCAGTCCCACGTTATGCTTTTATTGCCCAAATCAATAAGCTGTCACAGTCACATGCTGCCAGTGCACGCTCTAACTTTCAAACTTAATGGCATGCATTTTCTGTCGGCTCACGAAGTAACACATAAATGTCCTCAGTCATAAAACCCTTGTTAAATGAGGTGCTGTCAGTAAAGTTGGCCAATTAAATGTGAGTGGAAAACGAACAAGTTACTTCCCGCATTAGGTTCTCCGTTCTCCCAATGGGAGAGCTCTAAACAGTGTTTATATGAGACTATCAAAGCTGAATCACCTTTTACTGCAGCGGCAGCGCTTCAAAGAGTTAGCAGTTGAACTTGTGTCCCAGCTAGAATGTCTTTATTGCACCCTACCGGGCTGTTATCGAGTCAACAGTGCCCACAACAACTTGATTCATTATTATTAATGTCATCTAGGCTCCAATCAGCAAAGGTGGTGTTGACAGAGAACTTAGTGACCTTTGACACTGAAAAAAAAAATCCAGGGGTGACTAACTAGTTGCTTCACACTACATAGGTCAAATGTATTGCAGCATGTGTGTTGAAATAAAATGTCCATGTGTGTTAAAAAAGAAAGGAAAAGGGCAACAGGTGCTTTAATAGCAAATAAAAGCCACTAGGTCAAGGAGCAATGGCCACATGTTCAACACTACCACATAATGGGCTTATATCAGTGTTGTGTTTTACTGTCTTAATATGTAAACTCTGTTTTGTGTTAGAAAACAAACAGAGATTTTTAAAATTCTGCATCTTCTCAGTAAATTTATGCAGCACACAAACTTCAACTTACATTAATGCTAAACTGTCAACATCACATCTGCAAGTTTGAATTTTCTTTGTCTTTTAAAGGAGGTTCTGCTTCCTACTAGTGTGTTACTGTTTCCATCTATCTGTACTAAACAGAAAACAAGTTTGCCTGCTCCCTCGAGATCTCAGTCCCACTTCTTTTCTGAGAGTCCCATCAGGGGAATTCACTTAAAAACAACACACCTACAAATTAGTGGTAAGTGAAAAACATAATTGGTGGAAAAATGGGGTCCAACGTGTCTATACATTATTGGGAAAATCTCTTTGAAACACTGAAGATTTACAGAATAACTCGGAGCATTGTTTTCATATTAAGTGATGCAAAAAAGAGATGTATGAGTTCAAAAGAATGTGCCTGCTATCTGCAGCATGCTGGTGCATAGGCTGGGGGTAGGTTGTGTCACACAATACTTCAATATTATTTTTCCACACAATTTTTACTTATAGGAAAAAAAAAAATCACATCTAGTTGTAGTCACATATAATATCAAACAGAACAAAAACACTGCGGTTTTATTTCTACATCCTCAATGATTTTAAAGTAAAATAAAAAAAAAATGAACAGAAAATTAAGGTCATGGCTTTAATATATGGAGTTATTCCACTGCAAGTGTGGGTAGTAATCGGTTCCTCCCACAGAATGCATGTTAGGTTAAATATGTCTTTATTAAATAAAGGTTAATAATAACAACATGCAATTTAAGAATGAAACCTACCCACTGATGGTGTACTGCTGCCTTGAGACCACTGATACCTTAGAGGGGAGGTCAGGGGTTAACAACGAAACTCCCCATCTACTGTGTTGAAACTTGACAATGATTATGTTCATCTATATTTGTGGAATGATGCTAGAATGTATTCTTGAGTCCCCTAAACTTTTTAAATAATTGAACTAAGGCCATGTTAACACCTGAGGAGTGCCTTTTTTATCTTAAACTTTGAATGTTATTTCACTGGTGCACAACTACATATTGTGGCAACATGCCCTCAAGCTAACATAGTACCTAATGTCTAGAGGCCAAATATCCAAGATTCTACCAGTGCATAATTACAAGTGGGTCCCAGCTCTTGGAAACGGGCCATTTAAGGGGACGGGTTGTTGTCGGCATGTCAGAATAAAGCATTAGGGCTCAATTTGCCCACCAACCCAGCAAACCCTCTCTTTAAGCCTCTCAAGGGGCCAAAAGCCATCCGTCAATGAAAGAGAATTATGCAGGGACTGTCCAGTTGGGGATATATTAAGTCAGATTTAAAACCTTTCACCGACAACATAGCTATTGTTGTTAAGCTAAACAGGTAGCGGCTGGGTGAGTTCTGTCGCCCAAGGATGGGTCGCTGGCTTGACAGACTGGTATCGGTGGTGGTGGTTGTGGGTGGGGGCTGGAGGGGCGGAGGGCAGCAGCCAGCGAGAGACATTAAGAAGCAGAGAAATGTGCCTTAGGTCTGATAAAATAAACAAGAGGAAAGGTGCTCGGAGCAGAAAGGATCCAAGCCTCTCTCATTGCCTATGCTGACTGGGAGGTGGTAGGGATTTATTTTGAAGTGAACGGGGGAGTAAATTTACACCCTGAATTAGTTAGAGAGCTTCAACAGATGGACAGAGATAGGGAGGCTGCTATCAGCGTGGATAAATATTAAAGGGATGGTTAAGTCTTTCTGACATGAAATTACATGTATTACTATCTTTTGATTATTACTCTTTCATGAGATGGTAGGAATTGTTCTGTGCTAGCGGTGCAACCATAAATAAGTTATTTTATTTGAAATGGCCATGAATCAGTAAGTTAAAATCACAGTGTAAAAAAAAAAAAAAAAGATCCAAATAATCCGTGCATGCATTTTTGACATGCTTCAGACAGGCTCGGAAGAAAAAAAAAAACAACAAAAAAAAAACCTCATTGTCTCAGCGTTATGAAAATCTATTTGCCAGAGGGTTACTAAGAGACTTGAATCAGCAATGAACTCACTGCTTAGCCCTCTGTGGTCCCTCCAGTTCTCCCCACCTCCGCTTCTTATTGCCCCCTTATTTAGCCCCCCTTGGAGGTGAAAACAAAATCCTCTCAAATGAGCTGGCCTCAGATGGAATGATGCACCCACAGGTCTCTGCTCCATCCACCTCAGTAATGCTGTCCGGACAGAGTCTTCTCCGCCCAAATTCCACCCACCGACACGACTCCGAGTGCAGCTGATGGCACCAACATTTGACTGACAGGTCCAGATCTAATGAACTACAGTCAGGATTAGATCTTCCTGCTATGCTGGAATTTATGGAAATAATCTTTCTACTGTAGAAAAAAAAAAACTGTTGAATTAATAGAAATCAATAGCGCTGCCTACGAGATGACTCTTCAGGCTCACAATGACTTTACCTTGTAATTCATTTGTACCTGTCAGTAACAGTTCAAGCAGGCATTTTAAAATGTGAGTGTTATTGCTGACTTCATCTGTCAGATTCAGTTCTTGCATGTGAACCTCGTTTACATTCGATGCACTTTTGCAGCCGTCGGCTAATTACACCCAGGGTTTGTATGGCGGTGCTTGGGGTGTGTGAGGAGACGAGTGCCGGGGAGCGCGTTGTGAGGGGGTTGAGGCATGTCAGCCTTTCTTGTTTATGATAAAGTGACAGAAAATCATTGGGGGGTCAAATACCCCCCCAGCTGCCTCCTCCCACCTTCAAAACCTCCACTGCCCCGAAAACTCCTTCAACAGTGCAGAAGGTGCATGGTGTGGGAAGCCTCCCCTTTAATGAGACCATTAAAGAGCCTGTGTCCCAGTCAATAGATTTCTCTCATTCTTTCTTTGACAAATTTGAATTAATAATTCAGCGCCAAGCGCCCGGGGATGTATATTTTCAGCATGAAGGACAGTTAATCCATAGCATAGGTGCACCCCCTCCTCCTCCACCACTCTGTCTCACAGTACTTCACTGTCTCTCATTTTACATCTGTACACCTTTTCTCTCCTTTCAGAATTGATGAAGGATGCCATCAGGTAATGTGCTGACTAGAGACAGATTGCCTTACATGTTAACCACACTGTGCCATTTTTTATTGAGATATTACAGAGCAATGTAATTAATATTGAGGCACGTTTGCACATTTTTTAAAGTTGGTCTCTCAGGAGGACATATTCAAAACTTGAGTACAGTTTCTAACATCAGGATTTTAAAATGTGGAACTCAGGAAACACTGGAAAAAAAAGAGAAGAATTTTAAGGATAAACTTTATTAGGATAAACTAATAAAGCTGTGTTGGTCTAGGAATTTTGCCAATTTGACTTTAGGAGTTTTAGGAAATTCATTAGCTGTTCAAACCCCACAATGAAACCTGTCAGTTGAAAGAAAGTCAGAAGAAGTTGAATGCAATCTCGACTAAAAACCCACCTGTTTAGAGTTGTATTTGAAATGTAATTAATTCCAGATTTAATGATGGCACTTGACTTAATGTAATGTTTTGATTGTTGATTCTATGTTGCACGACTTTGTGTTTTTGTGTTTGTTATGATGTAAAGCACCTTGAAATGCCCGGCTGCTGAAATGTGCTATACAAATAAAATTGGATGGATTGATTGATTGATTGATTGATTGATTGATTGATTGATTGATTGATTGATTGATTGATTGATTGATTGATTGATTG